>JANAVB010000197.1:21550180-21586859 GCA_029216955.1 Iris pallida | reverse complement strand
AGGACCGGGGTTGTAACCCTTCGCCTGAACAGAACTGGACCCCTGATCGTTATTGTTGAGACAAGCAAAATCAATCATGTCATGTCACAGTCTTATACAGGATCAGGATAAGATTAAGCTGGGATAAACTCCATCCAATCAATCACGGCCAAGCAAGGAGTCGGCTGATACTTTAACTAACTAGGGTTATCACAGGCCTAGTTACTAGCAAGATGCAATGAGATTACCCCAACAGCCACAAGCCCTGCAGAACATCCGGTTATCTGGGTCGAATGTCTGTTTATGAAGGGTGCACCACATGAGTGTGCTGGAAATGCCTCCTACTGTCGGTAGGCTACTGTAGCCCCTTCCCAAAATTGTAAAATATATTTTTATTATTTATTTTAATTAAATGATGATTTTAGATTTTATAAATAATTAATTAGTTAATTATTACGGTAGATGTTTAATCATGATTAAATTTGGAGTACAAGGTGACTAGAAATCGTGGCACGAAGTAGTGCAGTGGCGTTATTTGACTAGTGTATTAGCCCTGGTAGGGAAGGTCGAGCCATAGTGATGTCCTAACTAGGAAAACCAGGCCAAGTTGTAACTTAACCCTCACCGAAGTTTATTTATTTATTATTTATATTATTGTGTTTTAGGGAAACCGGTTATACCATTTTAACCCGGATTGGACCCGAACTGAGCTCAAGCCCATGTAGTCATGCGAGACGTCCAATGATATTATGTTGACGTATTTTTGTAAGATTGTGTTGTGTTCCATTTTAATAAACTGATGAATATTTCTATGTATTCGTAATTAAATATTATAAATATTATTATTAGTGACATTTAGTGACTTTTGTATAAAATAGGTCCTTTTATATTTTGGGGTTTTTAGACAGAACATAATGGTTTATATACGCCATTATTTGATTTAAGGAATTTATTATTATTATTATTATTATTATTATTATTATTATTATTATTATTATTATTATTGTTATTATTATTATTATTATTATTTTTATTGAGGGTATTATTATTAATATTTGTTATATTATTTCTGTCAAATAAATGTTATAACATATATTCATATTTATATAAATAGGTCCTACACAAGAAAAATGGTATATAAGAATTTAGAATTTTATTGGAGTATTTAGGTATGCATAGATACGTATATAAAACACATATATATAGATATATGTGTACATGTGTAGGTATATATAAATTCTAACTATATATATGGGAGTGTTTGTATATGAAAATACGTATATGCGTATGTTTATATATAAATATATACGTGTGTGTCAAAATTTCCGTATGCCTTCAGATTATATTAGTGTGATCACTTTGCATCTGAAAAGAGCAATACCTCCTCTGGTTCTTGTTGATTGTAGCATACTGAGCACGTGAATTGAACATTGTTGGAAAATAAAAGTCACATTATGATAATGCTTGATCATTATAATAAGTGCAATTTAGCACATATAGCAACCCAACACTGGGCCAAGCCCGAGCGGGCACCCATGCTGAACACCAACCCGATAGCATAAAGGCTCTCTCCGCTCGGCTTTAACCCGACGCTAGTGTTATATATATGTACTGAACGAGAGAGATCGAGAGGAATTTTTATAATAAAAAAACCTAAGCCACCACGACCCTGAGCATCTGGGCGGCCACCTCGACGTCGGAGCGCCGCCGGGGGACCACCGGAATCGGCCAAGGAAACCTCTCGCAGCGCATGTACGAAGACAGCAAGGCAGCAGTATAGGCCAGGTAACCATGTTCTTTTCCCCTTATCTCACTCGTCGTTTCGTCTTTTTGCGATCTACGAAAGCCTACGCGTAGTCTATATAATCCCCTACGTGACCCTTCAAATAGTTTCGAATATGGTTGACCATATTGTTCAGGAAACCGATTCGAATATCGGCAAAATCCTGACCCGAAACAGGACCTATGACAGTCCATGTACCCATATTAGGAGATCGATTCGGATCGATCTAGCAGCAGATTATAAATTCTATTTGAACAAAGTTTAGAGTACATAACCAGGATTGGAACCCTTCTTTTATTTTCTATTTTAGATTAGTGTAGATTCAGTTAATTGGTTTCGAAAATCCGAAAAAAACCTTATTTCGAAAACTAATTTAATGAAAAACCTTCGATACGACGTGCGTCCCGCCAATTTGGGCGACGTGATCGCGAATCGAAGGCATCGAAAGGTGCGTAACGGCTTCGTGGTCGTGTGGGCTTTGACGAAATTCAAATTGGTCGCGTGTGTGCGACGAATTTGATGCGTATCCGTCAAAATTTACCGTATCGACCTCTGTACAAATTTTCTAATTACTTTGTGCACGTTCGTCAGATCGAGACAAAACTTGTGCCAACAGGACCGTATCATTTTTTTGGTCCTGTATGCCAAGTTTGGTCCAATTCTGAGACAGTTGAATCGGATGGCATTTTGTGGGCCCCACGGCCCGACTCAACGGACGATTTTGTGCACGGCCCGTCGGAATCCATCTCTGGACATACGGTTGGATTCGTATCAAAAAACAGGATCTGTTGACATATAGTTTGATGACTTTAGAGGCCGTTGACTCTGGCACGCTTTTCGGTGCAAAGTGGGTCCAACGGCGGACACCGTTTTGACCCGAAATTATCGTTTTGCCCAAGTGTCCAGAATTGGACTTAAGGACAGGCAATCATAGATAATTTGATAATTTTTAGAACGTTGATAATATTTATTTTAGCATCTGGAGATGTCACGACCCGTACCCTGAAGAGGGGCACGAGTACGTGGTTACGTCCAGCCTACGCCGCAGTATCGGCGGTAGAACGCTGTATATAGGATCTGTAAATACTACGACTAAAACAAGATAAATGTAACTGTATAGTATATACTCTCCGAATGGAGGTGACATAGCAATACAGTCTCAATCACATATATCAAACTACGGTAGATAGTACGGAAAAGGAAATATGATAGAATAAACAGGAAATGAGTCCAAGATCCACAAGTCAGAGCTATACACAAATATCCAGAGTCTCAAAAAATATATAACCAGTACTACAAATCTGAAAGTGCTAGCTGGCTCCCAGGCCAGGCAAATCTAGCTAAACTACACTACTCAGGGTGAGCAAAATCTAGTGGCTCTACCAACAAGCCACAGTCTAACTCTAATCCATCAGACTCTACCCCATAGTAGGTCGGGCAATCAGCCTCTGGATCATCTGTAAAATTTGTCAACGATATCCTGTCAGGAAAATGAGCAAGTACAAACACCAACAGCAGTTCCATATGAATTGATAAATTCTATAAGAGACAGTGTAATGAAATACAAGACAAAATCAACTGGAAATATATATCATGATGTGAGTACTGAAAAGGACGATGATATGAATGTAAATAGGGCGACTTGGGAACTATTCAGAAAGCCGAGTTACAACCCCTAACCAAACAAGGACTGGAGCTGTAACCCTTCTTCCGAACAGAACTTAGTCACCATAGATAATAAATGTAAAAGGTGCCTTAAATTATTAGTGCGTCATGTGATCGGTTTAGGAAACATGTTCAAGCTTTCCATCTGACTGGCTACGAACAAATAACAAGTGTGAAACAACAAGTATGAAGATAAGGCCGGTCACCATGAAAAGTTGTGAACAAGTAGCTATGGACAAGTGTCAAGTACAAGTGTGGAACAACAAGTGGGTATTTTGATCACACAACCACTAATAACTCTCCATCCCCGAATAGTATAAAAGATCTGGTCATAACACGTCATGACACGAGATTTAAGAGCAGGTGATCAGCCCACTCCCAAGTCCATGTCTATACAAGTACAAGTAACAAATCGAGTCATGTACTAATATACCAAGTAATCCGGGAACAACATCTCATGACAGGATCCGACATATACTAGTCCGTAAAATATCGTGTCTGGAAATCAAGTAAGACACTACGACTGAATCGGATATAGCAGATATCAAGACAATAAAAACTATCAGTGAATGTACTCGCCTGTGGTCCTGAGCTGATAGGGTGAACAGATGCTCAGAGCGATCACAGACCTAAGATAAGATACTATGAGTCAAACAGGACTAAATACTAAAAAGGAAGCTAATATAATCCATGAATGCAAGTCTAAGTCAAAACTAGGTCAATCTTGGTCAGACTGAGTCACACTAGGTCATACTGGCTCATACTGGGTCATACTAGGTCATACTGGCTCATACTAGGTCATACCAGGTCACTGGGAGTCAATCCAAGTCAAACTAGGTCAATCTGGTTCAAAGGTTGACTTACAGTTGACTTTTGGTCAAAAAGTCAACTCTGGTCAACTCTGGTCAACACTGAGTCAACCCTGGGTCAACCCTAGGTCAAACAAGTCAAATGTTGACTAACAGTTGATTTCAGTCAACTGGTCAACTCTGGTTTGGTTTCGGTCAAATCGGGTCGCTTAAAGGCTAAGTTTGACCCTCGGTTGACTTTTGTTGACTTTTGGTCAAAACGGTCAACCGACGTCAAATTAGTCTATGAGCACCTTATTTGATCATTACCAACCACGGGAATCAAGTTCTAACTCTATCTTAGACTTCTAACACAAATACCCTATTTTCTAGGTAAACTAGCATTTACCCTTCTAAGGTAAATCCCGATACTTTGCCCAATTCCAAGGAAACCCCGCAAATACCCATGGTACTAGCCTAGGCTCCTTAGGGTAGCTAGATATCAACAGATCTAAGGTTTACCTACCAAGGGAAATGGGTATCCTAGGTATCTAGGCTAGGTTAGGATACGGGGTATTGATTTACCCTATTCCTAAACCATCTCATGAATTTACCCTTAACAATATCATACTCCCATACCACTCACTCACACACAACACTCACATGATATTTCTCACACTCATAGGCTTCTCCTATAGGTTTCCTACTAGTTTAGACAATAGGCTAACCTATAGGCACTAACTATACACTCTAGGCTCACACACACACACACACAAACTCACCAATACCCACACACACACAAAGGTAAGTTTTGGGACTGATTTCAAGTGGAAGTGTGGACAGTGAAGTGGGGGTATTGTGGACTGTTTGGAGGGTTAGGGGACAGCCACAAATGGGCAAAACAGGGCTGTTTTGATGTGGTATGGATAGCCAAGTATAGGGTATACAAGCGGCTATGTTTGGCGGTTCAAGAGTGTGTATTAGTGGACTGTTTTGAGGGTTAAAGTAGACTGTTTAGTGGCAATGTAAGGACAGCCATGGGGGTTTATAATGGATAGTATACATGGGCTAAAACAGGACTGGAAAGAGGGGAAATGGGGACAGCAAACAAGGCCACCGTGGGCTGTTCTATGGACAGAAAAGGGTGATGTTTGGGACAGATTTTAAGTGGTTTGGGGCTATTTTGGAGTGGCAAATAGGACTGATTTATGGTGTTTTATAGGGCAGCAATGTGGGGTTATTAGGACAGCCATGGGGTGTGCAATGACAGCCATGGGGGTGTCCATGGCTGTGCATGACAGTCCCAAAAAGGGGACAGAATTTGGGGTGCTGTCCTTGACAGTTAGGACATCATGTTGGGCTATTCTTGACAGCCAAGAATGGGGTTTCTCTCCTCCCTAACACATCACAAGCTCCTCTCTCCATCTCACACAACCAACCACTCCACCATTTCATCAAACACCACTCACTCACACCCTCTAAACACAAACACACACACATACACACATGGCCATGCCATGCTTTGCCGACCACTGTGCTGCTCTCCCCCATCCCACACAACATCACACCACATAAATATACTCTAATATATATATAAACCATATATATATATATATATATATATATATATATATATATATATATATATATATATATATATATATATATAATGATATATATAACCACATATATATACATATAGGAAATATGAATATGATACATAGGAGAAATCATTCCTAACACATGTAAAATCTGGAATAAAGGTTAGAATAGCATCAAACAATATACCAATAATTTTATAAGTGTCCAAATAGAGTTTTCTCCATTAGGACACGATCCTACTCCTAGGACACCTCTACAAGTGTCCAAATGGACACGAAATGGACTCAAATGGACACAACACTAAGGGAGTCATTCCTACGGGTTCAAAATAATCCTACATGCATGTTGGGGTGGATTAGAGGAGAGATTATACCTTCCGAGAAAGAGTTTCAAAGGAAAAAGCTTCCCGACTCGACACCGACACGTAGAGATTCCAAAAGGACACGAACGAGCTCCGAATCCTCCCAAACTTGAGGAGCTCCTTCCTTGGATTGAATGGAGAGGGAAGGAAGAAGATTTGGTAGAGAAATGGAAGGATTTGGTGATGGTTTGATTAGGGAAAGCTCTCTAAAAAAATGGAGAAGAACACGAGAGAGAAATAAAAGGGGGAAATGATGAAGTGGTGGAGTCTTATCCACCAAAAGTGGCCAGCCATAATGGTGGGTTTTGTCCTATTAGGAAAGGTCAAAAAGCCCCCTACACTAATCTATTAGTTAATACATGGAAGGGCTTCTAAGTCGGGGGTAGTTTAGTCATTCCTAAAACCACTAATCCAAATTAATCACAACCAAAATAATTAGCCTAGTCACTAACTAAAATATCTAACATGTGGGCCATGGCTAACTAGTGTGTGGGCCCGCTAAGGTCAACACTACCCCGGGTCCCCGAAACAAGTCATAACAAGTCGGAATGAGTTGAAATTCGAACCCGACTCAAATAATCCCAAAATATTACAATAAATAAATAAATAATTCCAAAATAATTTAAAAGTGAAAAATGACAAAAATACCCCTGTTTCTGGAAACTGGGGGTGACAGGAGACTTTTGCATGTGTTGACTTTAGTGACTCATCTGATGTGGTTGTACTATCGGTTTCTCCAGCTAAGGACCACAGATATGTGCACTTTCTGATTGCTTTTGATTCATTGTAGTCTTTTCATTTCATATCTATATATATATCTTGCTGCTTGTTGACACGCTCATCACACGGAGTAGTCGAAAGAGAAAATATCTTAGTAAACATGTGGACTACCCAGAAATATCCCCAAAATGTCTATTCTTGTATGATAGCAGCTGCACATGACACGTGTAGTATGCCGGATTCATCCCATAGCCGTTCACATGTCGAAAAGGATATTTCACACCACATAGGTAGTTGTCTTTTATTTTTCCTATTTTTCTCCACCGTGCCATGTCATCAGTACTTTCCAGTTTTTATATCTCATATGTTATTTTCATGTCTTGTTAATTCTATTGTGTTTTTGCATTGCCGTCGGTTTGTGTACTTGTTCCATTCCTGACTGAAAACCAATATTTTTCAGGTTAGCTATGGCTTCACTTAGCTTGGAAGATTCGGGTGTACTTGCAGACAGAAACCTAGAAATAGAAAGCAGTTGTATCAATTTCATTAATTATAAAATCTTGTATTTTCTTTAATTATAAATGTTATAAATGTTGTAATAAATTTAGAAATGTGAATGAACAGCAAATGTTATACTTTGAGCATTTATTTCTTGCGGGCTTGACAGCGTTCTACTGCCAACTCTGCGGCGTAGGCTGGCTTGGACACGTCTCGTATCCGGAAAAAACGGATGCGGGTCGTGACAAGTTTTTGTGGTGGCCCATACAGGTCAGTTTTTGCAAAAGATTGTGAACTCGTGATGGTACTTAAGTTAGTCGTACCATTGCGAGCCTGCGCCCAGGAAATGCTCATTCACAATTAGGATTAAAATAATTTAGGAGAATAACTAGGACTAGGAGTCCCTTGTTCAAATTGACCGTTGGGTAGTTAAGGTTATTAGATAGGCCATGCAATTTAGATAGCTTGCTAGATCCCTATAGGTACACTATTACTTTTGATATGACAATGTGATCCAATGTGGATATACTATTCGCTTAGTATGTTAGACTTGCCTAGAATTAAGGCGTTAATTTTGATAAACTGTTTAATTTTCTTTTGCTTTATTAGATATAAATCTTATATCATAAGTTAGAATTGTCTATTTTAAATTCTCTTTTGCTGTAAGGAGTTAGTTTATAATTTCTGATTCTGTTATTCCTGTATGAATCCCGAGTTATATTTGATTCAAAGTTTTTCCCTCAGCCATTTGAAATATATATGAAATAAATGTTAGGATGTTCTTATTTTCCTTGTCTTCAGATATTTCCTTCCGACCAGTCTTTTACTTTAAGGATTGAGACTTATAGGCAGATGTTACGCTTTCTACCATAGTCAACTAAGTTTGAATCCCTAGCAGCTCCTTGACGTTCTTAGGAATATAGTAGGAGCATTTTAATGACTGCGATGACTAGACAGCAGCGTACTGTCGTCAATTACCTGAGAGCAGAGAGTGTGGGTTCACTGCAGCCAGCAGCGCACTGGCAAGGCACAACCCACAGAATTAAAATCATTTCGAAGAATCACAGTCTAGGGAACAATGCTAAAACTATGTTCTCGTTGACCTCTTTAGATCTTAGATGTCCTTGTGTCAATATAGAGTAGAGTACCTGATAGCTTATCACACCTGAATCACGGAACCAAGAGTTTACCGCAGCCTGAGTATACGGGCAAGGCATAATTTTTGGTGAAGTGACTTCAGACGTGATTACAAGTTTAGGATACTATAAAGGGTAGAAAAATGCCCTGTGTGTACCATAAGACCTAAGGCCAAAACTAGTAAAACTTTTGTAAGTTGAGTAGCATGTCTCCCAACCTAGCGTTATGTGGTTCTTGTGATCTATTGACAGGGTAATTGACTGACATTAATAGGTTTACCTAGAATATAGAATTTAGAGTTCCATAAACCGTTAGTCGACTAAAGGCCGAATGGGTAGAAGTTAGTAGGATGACTGTATAAGCAATGACACGAGGTAATGTTTTGATTCTCTCAAAAACTCGAACTACTTGTGCCTCCTTTCCAAAAATCTCGCATACTTGTATTTTGACTATCTTGACCAACGCTACTATTACAGCCTAGTTTTTGCAAGGTTGCTCTTTTATTGAGCTTGATTCGAGACATATGTTTATTGGGGACGCCCGCTAACATATTGTCTAACCAGAATTATTGTATTACGGTCTGATCATCCATGATGCATTTGGTTCGCTCTTCAACTAATTACCCTACTTGGATTGAGATATAGATGTCTCTAGGATCTCATCCGCGACTGCTTTGACAATTTCTCTTGAATTATACATTCGCCCTTGAATCATGTAAATGTATTCAGTAACATCCCTCTTGAACTCTTTATTGTTTTGTCTTTCACTGATTGGAAAGACGAAAGCTCGTAATTAATAAATAGATATAGAGTATTCCTATGGCAATGATAGTTGTGTACGCAAGTGTAGCTACCATCGGCCAGTCCCGTGACTAGAACCTTGCCTTGAGTTACTCGTCCTTCCTTCGACACTAAACCTACTATCTTGATCTTCTAGTCATTAGAGTCCGAGAATGACTAGGATCTTTTTCTTGATCCAATGCCAACCTAGGAGACTACCTATTCTCAAGAGACCAAATATTGTGGGCCTCTAAGTATTTGTTTGAAGCTTGCTTTAACTAGGACCCTTGTGACAATAGTCTGGCAGAATTAACACAAATAGAAATTCACAACCCAGTTGTTAGAAATCTTTTCATATGATGTGCCTTAGAGTTGGTTACCCTATCGATAACTCTTGTATACTGTAGACGAGTAGATCATTCTATTTTATCGACCATATGTTATTGTACACACTCGTTCTCCATTTATTGAGGAACGATCCTTGATATGACTTATATCTACGGTATCCTGTAATGCCTTGCCTTATTCTCTATTAACCAGAGTCAAGGTACAATATTCGGACTTTGAAATCCTTCTAACATCATTATTCCTAAAACCATATCCTAGCTTCTAAGGTGGATAGACTGTAAGCCTTCTTGGGATATACGAGGATTACCGATTGATTAGAATAATTTCCCATTTGGTTGATAATTAATGCCCCATGGACTCCCACTTTCCGTTTAGATTATTTTGTGCCCCCGGCCGTGTCATTTATATTCGGAGCACGAGACCAGCTGTTATCTTCCAACAAATCTCATATGCATGATCTAGAAGAGTCCACCTTCATCTAGGTATGTCATGTCCCACTCAAACCCGTCCCCTTGTACTCTATTCTTATGGTACGACTTTCAGGACAAAAGGAATAGCTATAACCTTTACCACAACACTGGTATACTTTCTGACTTCCACTAGAGCCTCAACCTTGACTTATTTCATTCGATCTAATATATAGTTGTGATTTACTTGAAGTCCACTACGCACATGCCACCGTGTGCCATCCAATTGAGGCTTCATGTTCCACTTAAACACAAAAGTCACGAAAGGCACATTTTTGGGCTTTATGAACATAGCTAACCAACCTGATGGGCAACTAGCTCAACCCTTGGATAGAAACCTATTCTAGGATACCCTAATCTAGTAGAAAGAGTTTTATCATTGGGATCTTGTCCAATCCATATAGATTGAAACCCAATGTTCATCCAACCAACGACTGATGTCCAAATAAAGAACCCATTAAGACCCAGTAGAACCCATCCGTGCATACCACCGTATTTGGATTATATGACCGAACTAATTGAAATAGGTCCCAATACCTATTATGTAGTCCCCACCTTTTAGACTATGAAGACATTCGTAACCCTTACCTGGAAGTCGCGAGACGATCTTGTAGTGCACCTTTATCCCTTGTTCGTGTGTTTAGATAACCACAGAAAAGATCACAATCTTGATTTCTCAAATTCCGTTCCATTATGGAACCTTGTTTGAATTAGAATTTCGAGCACGGGACTTCTGTATTGCACGGATTGCAGGCCACACACTCTTTTTAGCTGTATCGTTGGATACTCTCTACTGCTCTTGAAACTTTGTAGTTGCTCTCGGTTATTCTTCCTTATCTTTCTGTCCTTCCTATTTCAGAGTGACGAATGGTCATGCTCGTTAGAATTTATCAATATTTCTTAGCTACTTGTGTAAATTTGTTGCTTGGTAAATTTTGGATTGCTTGATAGATAAGAGAGGATTATAGATGCCATGTACAGTAGATATCTATTGGTAGAAGTTTTAGCAGTTAGTTGGAAGATTATAAAGTTTTAGCGACAAAAGATTTGATGGAGTAGTGTGATCAAAGGTGGGTAGAAGTCCTCCAATATTCGGAATTACGAAATGGCTAGAAGGAGGTATAAATATTTCTGAGAAATTAAATTTGAAAAGATTGTGGTAATAGTGGATTCTTTTTTTTGAATTTTAGGCATGTTTATGAGCTAGAATTTCGAGGACGAAATTATTTTAAGGTGGGTAGATTTGTAGCTCCCCTTCCCGAAAATTTTAAAATGTATTTTTATTATTTATTTTAATTAAATGATGATTTTAGATTTTTATAAATAATTAATTAGTTAATTATTACGGTAGATTATTTTAATCATGATTAAATTTGGAGTACAAGGTGACTAGAAATCGTGGTACGAATAGTGCAGTGGCGTGCTTTGACTAGTGTATTAGCCCTGGTAGGAAAGGCCGAGCCATAGTGATGTCCTAACTAGGAAAACCAGACCAAGTTGCAACTTAACCCTCACCGAAGTTTATTTATTTATTATTTATATTATTGTGTTTTAGGGAAATCGGTTATACCATTTTAACCCGGATTGGACCCGAACTGAACTCAAGCCCATGTAGTCATGCGAGACGTCCAATGACATTATGTTGACGTATTTTTGTAAGATTGTGTTGTGTTCCATTTTAATAAACTGATGAATATTTCTATGTATTCATATTTAAATATTATAAATATTATTATTATTGACATCCAGTGACTTTTGTATAAAATAGGTCCTTGTATATTTTGGGGTTTTTAGACAGAACATAATGGTTTATATACGCCATTATTTGATTTATGGAATTTTATTATTATTATTATTATTATTATTATTATTATTATTATTATTATTATTATTATTATTATTATTATTATTATTATTATTATTATTATTATTGTTATTATCATTATTATTTTTATTGAGGGTATTATTATTAATATTTGTTATATTATTTCTGTCAAATAAATGTTATAATATATATTCATATTTATATAAATAGGTCCTACACAAGAAAAAGGGTATTTAAGAATTTAGAATTTTATTGGAGTATTTAGGTATGCATAGATACGTATATAAAAACACATATATATATAGATATGTGTACATGTGTAGGTATATATAAATTCTAACTATATATATGGGAGTGTTTGTATATGAAAAATATATAAATTCTAACTATAAATTCTAATATATATATATATATATATATATATATATATATATATATATATATATATATATATATATATATATATATATATATATATAAATTCTAACTATATATATGGGAGTGTTTGTATATGAAAATACGTATATGCGTATGTTTATATATAAATATATACGTGTGTGTCAAAATTTCCGTATGTCTTCAGATTATATTAGTGTGATCTCTTTGCATCTTAAAAGAGCAATACCTCCTCTGGTTCTTGTTGATTGTAGCATACTGAGCACGTGAATTGAACATTGTTGGAAAATAAGAGTCACATTATGATAATGCTTGATCATTATAATAAGTATAATTTAGCAACATATAGCAACCCAGCACTGGGCCAAGCCCGAGCGGGCACCCATGCTGAACACCAACCCGAGAGCATAAAGGCTCTCTCCGCTCGGCTTTAAACCGACGCCAGTGTTATATATATGTACCGAACGAGAGAGATCGAGAAGAATTTTTATAAATAAAAAAACCATTAGCCACCACGACCCTGAGCATCTGGGCGGCCACCTCGACGTCGGAGCGCCGCCGGGGGACCGTCGGAATCGGCCAAGGAAACCTCGCGCGCGCGCATGTGCGAAGACAGCAGGCAGCAGTACAGGCCGGGTAACCATGTTCTTTTTCCCTTATCTCACTCGTCGTTTCGTCTTTTTGCGATCTACGAAAGCCTACGCGTAGTCTATATAATCCCCTACGTGAACCTTCAAATAGTTTCGAATATGGTTGACCATATTGTTCAGGAAACCGATTCGAATATCGATAGAATCCTGACCCGAAATAGGACCTATGACAGTCCATGTACCCATATTAGGAGATCGATTCGGATCGATCTAGCAGCAGATTATAAATTCTATTTGAACAAAGTTTTAGAGTACATGACCAGGATTGGAACCCTTCTTTTATTTTTTGCTTTAGATTAGTATAGATTCAGTTAATTGGTTTTGAAAATCCGAAAAAAACTTTATTTCGAAAACTAAATTTAATGAAAAACCCTCGATACGACGTGCGTCCCGCCAATCCGGGCGATATGGTCGCGAACCGAAGGCATCGAAAGGTGCATAATGGCTTCATGTTCGTGTGGGCTTTGACGGAATTTAAATTGGTCGCGTGTGCGCGACGAATTTGATGCGTATCCGTCGAAATTCACCGTATCGACCTCTGTGTAAATTTCCCAATTACTTTGTGCACGTTCGTCAGATCGAGACGAAACTTGGGCCAACAGGACCATATCATTTTTCTGGTCCTGTATGCCAAGTTTGGTCCAATTCTGAGACAGTTGAATCGGACGTCGTTTTGCGGGCCCCACGGTCCGACTCAACGGGCGATTTTGTGCACGGCCCGCCGGAATCCAACTCTGGACATACGGTTGGGTTCGTATCGAAAAACCAGACCTGTTGACATATAGTTTGACGACTTTAGAGACCGTTGACTCTGGCACGCTTTTCGGTGCAAAGCGGATCCAACGGCAGACATCGTTTTGACCCGAAATTACCATTTTTTCCTCTGTGTCTAGAATTGGACTTAAGGAAAGGCAATCCGAGCTAATTTGACTATTCTGAGAATATTGGTAATATTTATTTTAGCATCTGGAAACTTTTGCATGTGTTGACTTTAGTGACTCATCTGATGTGGTTGTACTATCGGTTTTTCCAGCTAAAGACCTCAGGCAAGTGCACTTTCTGATTTCTTTCGATTCATAGTAGTCTTTTTATTTCATGTCTATACATATATCTTGCTGCTTGTTGACTCGCTCGTCATACGGAGTAGTCGGGAGGGGAAATATCTTAGTAAACATGTGGACTACCAAGAAATATCCCCAAAATGTCTATTCTTGCATGATAGCAGCTGCACACGACACGTGCAGTGTGCCGGATTTACCCCATAGCCGTTCAGATGTCGAAAAGGATATTTCACACCACATAGGTAGTTGTCTTTTATTTTTCCTATTTTTCTCCACCGTGCCATGTCATCAGTACTTTCCAGTTTTCATATCTCATATGTTATTTTCATGTCTTGTTAATTCTATTGTGTTTTTGCATTGTCGTCGGTTTGTGTACTTGTTCCATTCCTGACTGGAAACCAACATTTTTCAGGTTAGATGTGGCTTCACTTAGCTTGGAAGATTCGGGTGTACTTGCAGACAGAAACCTAGAAATAGAAAGCAGTTGTATCAATTTTATTAATTATAAAATCTTGTATTTTCTTTAATTATAAATGTTGTAATAAATTTAGAAATGTGAATGAGCAGCAAATGTTATACTTTGAGCAATTATTTCTTACGGACTTGACAGCGTTCTACCGTCGACTCTGCGGCGTAGGCTGGCTTGGACACGTCTCGTATCCGAAAAAGCGGGTGCAGGTCATGACAGCTACAAGTCTACTTAATACGCCCAGATAACGGGATTGCCTGTAGCTGGGAATCTCTTCATGTCTATTGAATTATTCTAGTTTAATAACCTTAGTCATTTACTGTAGGTATCCCTGACCGTGGTACTCAGGGATCCCCTTCCTAGACATGATGCAAGACAGTACTAATTTATTTGTACAAACGCAATCGCCTACGGTATCCAGGTTATTCATACTTGTCATGTCAGGCTGGCTGACATAATAGCATGTCGAGATGTACAATGTCAGTATACTTGTCAAGAGTGTGCCAAGGCGGGCCACTATCGTGTTCCTGAACTCATATTAGAAATTTCAGGATATAAGAATAAATGTGACATATCAATTTAATAATAATAATGATAATAATAATAATATAATATAATACAAGAGGACAGGATTAGGAGAGGGAGCCATGTGGCTAATAGGAGTCATACGGCAGAAAGCAGACGCACTTATGCGGCTGGGACTGCACGCTCATGCGGCTGGAAGAGGGCAGACGTATGCGGCTCAGGAAGTAATGCGCCATACGGCTCAGGAAGTAATGCTCTATGCGGCTTAGGAAGTAATGCGCCATGCGACTCAAGAAGTAATGCGCCATGCGGCTCAGGAAGTAATGCGCCATGCGGCAGCGGAAGGAAGGGGCTTATGTGGCTGGGTTGCGGCTCATCCATGCGGCTCAGGGGGCCTCAGGCTCATGCGGCAGAAAGTTGTCAAGCCTTTATGCGGCTGCAAGTATTTAAGTTCATGCGGCTGGATTTGCAAAGGCCATATGTGGTTGAAAAGTATGAGCATATGCGGCTGCACCCAAGTGGGTCCCATACGGCTGAACAGAGACGGGTCCTTATGCGGCCAAAAGAAGAAGTCACATGCGGCTGAAAGGGCAGGGTTTTATGCGGCTGGGTTTAGTCAAGCCTATGCGGCTGCAAGTGTTTAATATTCATGCGGCTGGATTGAGACAGAAATCTATGCGGCTGGGAATTGTTCAGGCTTATGCGGCTCAGGAAGAACACTTGCCGCATGAAATGCAGTCAAGAACTGTTCTTCTTCTTCCAATTTCCGAGAAGAAGAACACCATGAAGCCATGCTTCCAAGCTCCATAAAACCTTCATCCAGAGTCCAAATCCGAACTTCTATAGGTTAAAATGGGGTAGAACGAAATTTTCTACAATATTGGACCATCAAAACTTAAAAATAACAATGTTAAGTAGATTAAAACCCAAGAAATCCAAAAATAAAATAAACTTACATCTAGAAGAGTTAGCCATGGAAATTGAAAATGCCAAGCACTAAAGAGTCTTAGAATGTTGCAAGGAAGAAAATAGAACAATAAATCTTGAGTTCCTCCATGAAGCAAGATTCACTTGCCTAAGCTCTCTCTCTCTCTCTCTCCTGGTGGTTGAAAAAGTAATGGTAGAGAAGAAATGGTAAATGAAGAGAGAGAATGAGGAAATAGATTAATAAAGGATGATGGTGGTGGTAGGTAAGGGTTCTCTCCTTGGTTCATGATGAACCAAGGCAACCCAAGCCTAGCCGAACCAACCCAAAATAGACCAAGCCATGTAATGCAAAGATAAGCTAAGCAAGGAATCATGCAATACAAGATAAAATACGTACACGTATTTCAAAATACATAATACAATCTATAGGTATTATATGTCCGGATTTGTTTATTTCAGTACATCAATGTTTATGCTTTACTTTTGCCGGTAAATGATAAAAGACTAAGTTCTGTTCAGGAGAAGGATTATAACTTCGGTCCTTGTTTGGTTTACAGGTTGTAACTTGGGTTCCGAAATAGTTTCTAATTCATCTTACCATTTGTCGTTCTATATAGTTATCTAACATGCTCACATGTCCTAGTTATCGTACATGCTCACATGTACTATTTTTATTACATTATTCAGTTTATCTCACATATTCACATGCTTCTGTTTAATTCACAAGTCCACAATTTATATTATATCACATATTAATTACTTTATGCTCCATATTGCTTTGCTTATTGTCTTTTCTGTTCTCGGGATAAGTGCATTGGCTTCCTTTGTGGTACTTGCTACTGGGGATCTGACCCTACTGGTTTTGCTTGGCCAGATCTGATAGAGGAGTTCGAAGGATCTTTCGTACCATCTATTCGACGGTGACTACCCGGAGCACTAGAGTACCTTAGTAGGTTCCTATATCATTCTCCCACTAGTTATGTACATTATTCTTTTATGGCGTTTAGCCTCCAAGCACGTGTTTAGCTCGTATTTTGGATCTTAACATTTAGCCTATGGGCCTAAACATGATTTGCGTTATTCTAGACTATAGCTAGAGCTAATCATGTATGACTAGTCACTTTGTATTACTAGCTTCATGATCATCCATGTATATATAGTTTGGGACGGTTTGCTATTTTATGTCTGATGATCATACTTCTTGTACTTTGTATATTTGCCTATGATTGAGATACCTATGATTGCTTGACCTAGGATTGTAGTAGTATCTCCCATGTCTATACAGGTTATACGTTATTTCGGAGTACTGGAGTACTTTGGTATACGTAGCTGGCCTTGTCCGTCTCGACTTACCTGTATTCTGGTTCTGGGACGTGAAATAGGTTTTAGTGGTGGCCCATGCAGGTCTGATTTATCATATATGTAGGGGTTACTGTTATTTAGATATCTCAGTCACAATTCTCCTTTATTGATATCCTTCATATTATACTATATTTCTGATCCTTTGACCCGATATCTGCCTTGATCGTAGATCTTTTCTGTTTCCTCGATTTGATTTTTGTTTCCTTTAACTTTCAGGGGCACTGTTCCTAATCCTTCTGATTATCTTCTTTGGGTTCTGTCAATGGCAGATCATCAATCTTCTATTAGTCCAGTTATGGAGGATCAGTCCCTACATTCAGGGACAGATTTCACAGTTGACCCGAGGGCATAGGTATCAGTTCAGCCTGACCCGCCAGCAGTGTCAGTCCTGCCAGAGCAGCCGGAGAATCTTGTTCTTGAGCTGGTGGGTGTTCTCAGGGGCTTTATGACGATACAGTAGCGTCTGAGTGACGTCTTTACCCAGTCAATGCAGACAGCCTTGGAGAGGGGTGGAGCTCAGATCTATAATTCTGTGAGCAGCTTCAGGCATCTCCATCCCCCGTACGTCTATGGTACAGAGTATGCGATTGCGTCTAATGCGTGACTTCAGGATACTGAAGCCATTCTGGAGGCTGCAAGAATTTCGGCTAGGGAGCGTGTGGCAGTTGTCAGGTTACAACTCTTGGATTTGGCCCGCGACTGGTGGGAGGCTCATGAGATATCTCTTGTGGCACCGATAGCTTGGGCAAATTTTAGCGAGAGATTTCATACTCGCTATTTTGATGCGATGTCACGTTATGATCTGCAGCAGAGGTTCATTGGCTTACGACAGATGAGCAGGACCGTCGACGGCTACGCAGTAGAGTTTAGCAGGCTCAGTCGGTTTACCCTTTCCTTAGTGGCGACCGAGTTGGATCGGGCGAGGAGGTTCCAGCGGGGACTTCATCTGGAGATCATACTGGCAATTGAGCAGCATGAGTTTCAGACTTTTGATACAATGATGAGAGCGACAATAAGGCATGAGTACACCTCGCAGAGGATCGTTGATAGAGTCGGAGGCCAAAAGAGGTCTCATGTCAGAAGGGATTTTCTTCCTAGTCGTCAGCACCAGCAGTCAGGATATTGGAGAATGGATCACCTAGGGGAGCAGTTCTAGCAACTTCTTTTCAACAGTCATCTCAGATGCAACCTCAGCAGCAGAGGTCGTCTTCATCTATTGGATGTTCTTATTGCTGGAAGCCTGGGCACGTTCTTTCTGAGTATCGTAGCGCACATGGCTTGTGCTTGGTCTTTGGAGCTTCAGACCATATGATGGGATCTTGTCCACGGAGGGCTAGTTTTTCCTCAGTATATCCAGATTTACTGGCTACCCTAGCAGTCCAGCAGTATAAGGCTCAGGTACCGGCTCAGCAGCAGCAGGCTCAGAGCCCTTTACCAGTACAGTTCCGGACATTCCAGCAGCAGAGACCTCAATAATATGTGCAGGTCTAAGCCCAGAGGCTGCAGGGCCAGCAGCAGGTCAGAGCAGCAGTTTTGAGGCATGGGCATGCAGAGTTTGGTGTGTTAGAGCAGGGTTTGGCTGAGTACAGTCATGTTATAGGTATTGTCCTGAGTTTCTTCCAGTCTTCTTTATTTCCTTGGATTACGCATATTTGGCGAGTTTCTCGTCCCACTCTTCTGTCCTCGTATCTCGAGATACACGATATCTATCACGTGTCTCGATTACGAAGATATGTCCTGGGTAGAGTCATGTTTTAGACTAAGTCATTGGTACTGACTTACTTTGAGATTTGACCCCTATCTATTTTGGGAGTTAGCGTATGCCAGCAAGGGCAAGTCCCTACTCAACTGACTCAAGAGACATATTTATTCATATGCCTCCAGCCATTCTTGATTGTGGTTATGTTATTACTTACACATTTACTTATATTATTGTTGTCTTTATCTTACCAACATGCCATGCATTGTTTTAATTGTCATAATTTTTCAGCTTTTGGTTTGGTTTTCATGCTTGACTAGATTTAGGAAATTTCGAAGAGAGTTTGAGACTCGTCTTACATTATTGGTATTTATATACGGATACATATTTTTGTACTGTATTTCGTATTTTTTTGGTTTTCAAAACGTTTTAATAAATAGTGTTATATTGTCATGCTTTACCGATATATCGCCAATATACCGGTGTATACCGATGACATAAAGTCCGGACAAATTTTTTACATTTTAGATATTTTCGATTTCAGATATTTTCATGAATAGTGTTTTCGATATTTTTATGAATAGTATTTTAGATATTTTGATGAATAGTATTTAGATATTTTCGTGAGTAGTGTAGATGCATCCTATTACCCAATGGATACTTGGTTTTCTCTCTTTTCATTCTCTTCACACTCTCTTCATTTCTTCTTCTCTTCTCTCCTCCTTGGAGCTTGCCAAGAGCTTGGCCTTGAGGCCTTGGGTGTGGTGTCTAACCCCCCAGGAGGAGAAGTAGAATATTAGGCTTGGTTGCTAAAGAACCTAGGCAAGTAAATCTTGCAAAATTCTTGAACCATATTGTTTAATTATTATTTTTGTTTTTCTTGGTATTAAATGCTTAGAATTGTCCTAAACTTATTTTGTTAAAAATGTTTTCCTTCTGATTCTCGTTTATATGCACGTTTCTAAATTTGGTTAGAACTAGGTTTTGATTTATTGTTAAATTTCCATATTGACTTAGTAGAAAACTCAGTGTCGAGAGTGATACTGGTGTTACCATCATGGATCTTAGTCACATATGTTATATGAGGCCCTCACCTAGCTTGTATCTTATGTATTTTGATTTTGGTAGAAATCGGAACCCGTTTTGGTATCCCGAGAACCTATTTTTGGAGTATTTTGAGCTAATAATCTATCAAATGTTTTAATTTGTGAAAACTAATACTTCCATATTGTAAAGAATTTAATTTTATGCAATTTTGACTTTTGAAAATTTAAATTTTGATTTAAAATAAAGTTTTTATAGCCGAAACAAGTTTTGGTAAAATTTTAAAATTTATTGCTGTCTGGAGAAATGAAATTTCGACGGCATACCGATGTATACCGACGGAATGCCGATTTTTTTTACCTAAAAGTTTTTTGTCTTTGGCCGAAATACTGCCGGTATACCGATTTTGGCTGTTTTGGCTTTTTTTTTTTTTACTATTTTTGTCCGTTTTTGTCCGTTTTAAAGATTTTCTTTGACTGTAATGAATTCTTAACATGATTAGATGATCTTGTATAGTTAGAGAATGATTATACACCCTATATACACTTGACACTAGCACATGTTCAATTATTCTATGTCATGTTATTTATTCCTTCTTACATGCCATGATATGTCTTTCCTTTCGATTTCTTATATGCTATGATATGTATTGCTATATCTTCCAGGATTTATTGTACTCTACAGTCTATGCCATGTCTACTATTTCTTTGTTGTGGTCCGTCGTGACGCACTCTTGTTACATGCCTTCTTTGCTTACTACCTATCGTGGTACACTCTTGTACATGTCTTTCCTTACTTACATGATAGTGGCCTGTCATGGCGTACTCCTTATTTCTTTATAATGGCTCGTCGTAGCGCACTCCTAGCTTCCAGTTTATTATTATTTTTTGTTGTGGCTTGTTATAGTGCACTCTCTTTTATTGTCCAGTCTTGCATATCATGTCTAGGATGGATTCTACGTAATGCCACATCCAAAATCCAGCAAGAAAATGTTAAGGACTAAACAACTAGCTTGATTACCTAGATGCATTGGGAGAAAAGAATTTTTCAGTTGCCTGCAAGCCCTTTGTTTCGGCCCTTACACGATGGATTTTGAGTTATCTGTCATGATAAGCACACTTCCAGTGCACCATCGAGTATTGTACCTTTTATATGTTTATAGGATATATTTGTCTCCTGGACGATGTATCCACCATTACTTTTTTTTCTTTTGGCCTGGATAAGTCGGGTAGTCTGCAGGGCAGGTAACTGGATTGGATTTCTCAAAAGTGCATATGTTAGTAAATAGGATTGTGATAACCTTAGTTAGCTAATATATAAAGCCGTATTCATTACTTGGCCGTGATTGTTATATTAGTCCAGTCTAGTCTAGTTTTGTCTAGGCAGTGTCCGAATTTGTTTATTTTAGTACATCTTTGTTTATGCTTTACTTTTGCCGGTAAATGATCTGTTCAGGAGAAGGATTACAACCCCGGTCCTTATTTGGTTTACGGGTTGTAACTTGGGTTCCGGAATAGTTCCTAAGTCATCTTATCATTTGTCGTTCTATATAGTTATCTAACATGCTAACATGTCCCAGTTATCGTATATGCTCACATGTACCATTTTTCTTACATTATTCAGTTTATCTTACATGTTCCTATGCTTTCGTTTAATTTACATGTCCATAATTTATATTATGTCACATATTAATTACTTTATGCTTTGCTTTGTTTATTTTCTTTTCTATTCTCGGAATAGGTGCATTGGTAGTGCACGAGTCTCGATCCGCATTTACTTATTTTTGTTTATATTCGTTGCTATGTTAGTTATTGCTGGTTTTAGTTTATTATTTGGCTTCCTTTGTGATACCTGCTATTGGGGGTCTGACCTCACTGGTTTTGCTTGGCTAGCCCGAAGGATCTTCTATACCATCTACTCGATGGTGACTACCCGGAGCACCAGAGTACCTTACTGGATTTTCTATATCATTCTCCCACTAGTTATGTACATTATTCTTTTATGGCGTTTAGCCTCCGAACACGTGTTTAGCTTATATTTGGGATCTTGTCATTTAGCCTACAGGCCTAGTTCTTTGCTTTGTATTACTAGCTTCATGATCATCCATGTATATATAGTTTGGGACGCTTTACTATTTTATATCTGATGATCATATTTGCTTGTGATTGAGATACCTAAGATTGCTTGACCTAGGATTGATTGTTGGATTGTAGTAGTAACCCCCATGTCTATACAGCTTATACGTTATTTCAGGGTACTGGAGTACTTTGGTATACGTAGCTGGCCTTGTCTGTCCCGACTTACCTGTATTCTGGTTCTGGGACGTGACATGGGAGAGTAGTATAGCAACTGTGACCAAAACTATGTTACTAATATTGCCTCTCTCGTGCTAACCCTATTGCATAGGGGGGTTGAGCCGTATCGTATACTAGCATTTAGCCAAAATGTTAGTATATACATTAAATCTGCCAGCCGGTCACATATCTGCTATACGCTCGTATCACTATTGAATTATTGTAGATTGCATCACTGTAGCTTTTGAGTTTTCTTTGTACTGTTAGTTCTTTATTATTATCTAGAAAAATATAATAACGCTTTTAAACTGCCCTGGCATCATTTATTATTATTTAGAATGCTGGATATGGATGTATGTTCATGCTCCCGTCCTTACTATAGACCAATATTTTAGGTGATTACGATGACGAGGAGCTCGCCTTTAATTCATACTACGGACCCGATCAGAGTTCTGAAGAGGTAGGCGAACCTGACCAGGGAGCCCAGGATTTCTAGTTGTGCCCGTTGCTTAGCTTTTCTGTTTTCAAGTTGTAATAAAAAACAGTTGTAATAACTAAATGCTTTACTTGCTTGTGTGTTTGTTTTCATCTAGACATTTAACTTTAATTTTAAAGTTAAAATAAATATTTTTTATTCTCGTATTTTAGAATTATCTGCTTGTGTTACTACTGCTTGATATAGCTTACTGCCGCCGTCTCACAACGGTGCAGGTTGGACATGATCTGACTGGACCTAGTATATTGGGATCGGGTCGTGACAGGGTCGTACTACTACGTTTAGAAATCCTTAAAGTTATCATGTTAATTGAACTTCAATAGCAAAAAATAAATACTAAAACTCGACAAGAATGCACAAAAAAGCAAAGTCAATATTTTTAAATTATTACGAAAAAGAAAGTAAAAAATTATACATAAAAAACAAGAGCCAAGATTTGAACTTGTACCTTTTCAATAAAAGCCCAAAGCACTACCACTAGAACAAACTTTTTTTGTACATTAGAGGGCCCAACTAATATATATGTTAAAATTTGTCACCTTCGAAATCCGTGTTACGTATTTTCGTATACGTGTACATATTTCGGGTCCGTATTTTTATTAGTCATGGTAAGCTAGTCATGAATTTATTTTTTAGTATGTTGCATTGGCATAGTTATTTTGGCATTTCATTGGTTATGGCTTAGGTTGGTTCGGTTTAGCTTGGTTTGGTTTGCTTTTGGGTTCATCATGAACCAAAAGAAAACCCCTACCAACTACCACCATCATCATTTAAAACCTAACCCCCTTTCTCTCTCATCTTTACTCTTCATTTATTTCTTCATCTTCTTCATCTTAACTTCTCCACCTACCAAGAGAAGCTTAGGCAAGTACAACTTGCTTCATGATGGATCTCAAGTTTTATTGTTCCATTCTCTTCCTTACTTGATTTTAAGCCACTTTAGAACTTGACATTTTTCATTTTGGTGGATGGATCCATGTAGATCTAAGTGTGTATTATTTTTGAATTTCTTGGGTTTTGATCTATTAAACTTCATTATTTTTACGTTTTGATTGTTCCATGTTGTATAGAATTCGATTTTACCCAAAATAGACCTTTAAAAAGTTAGATTTCGACTTGTTTTGAGGAAGTTATGGCCAAAAGTATTTTTGGCCATTTCTATGTTCATCAGTCCTGATTTTGGCAGGGACGATGAATGGTGCCGCAGCCGCATGGATGAATAGTGCCACATGAATAGTGCCGCAGCTGCATGGATAAATAGTGCCACATGAATAGTATCGTAGCCGTATGGATGAATAGTGCCACATGAATAGTGCTGCAGCCGCATGGATGAAGTGCCGTATGAATAGTGCCGTAGCCGCATGGATGAATAGTGATGCAGCCGCATAAATGAATAGTACCATATGAATAGTGCCGCAGCCGTATGGATGAAAGCTGCATGAATAGTGCCGCAGAATGCCGCATAGGGCCTATTTTGGCTGTTTTTGGCTGTTTTAAGTCCTTTTTGGCTGAATTGTGGCCAGAATTTCTTCCAACTCTCAACATAAAAGTTGTAGATCTTTTTCTTGGCTTCAAGAATATGTTATTAGTTATTTTATGCAAGTTTCTCTCATTCATGATAATGTAAGGATAGAACATGATAGTGGCCCGTCGTGGCGCACTCTTGACAAGTAAACATGACATATAATCTGGAACGCCGTTGCGACGGCTATCTCGTCATGCTAGTAATCCTCCTCTTGATACCGTGGACGATTGTGCTTGTACAAATAAATCAGTCTTGTCTTGCATCATGTCTAGGACAAGGATCCCTGAATACCACGGTCAGGGGTACATACTAAATTTAACTAAGGCTAATAACTAGAATAATCCAGTAGTCATGAAGAGATTTCCCAGCTACAGGCAATCCCGTTATCTGGGCGCTCAAGTGGACTTGTAGCCTACCGACGAGTAGGACACATTTCCAGCACACAGTCACGTGTTGCATTCTTCATAAACGGACATTCGACCTGGATAACCGGATGGTCTGCAGGGCTTGTGGCTGTTAGGATAATCTCATTGCATCTTGCTAGTAACTAGGCCTGTGATAACCCTAGTTAGTTATAAGTATCAAGTCGTACTCTTGATTGGCCGTGATTGATTGGATGGAGTTTATTCCAGCTTAGTCTTATCCTGATCCTGTGCAAGATTGTGACATGACATGATTATCGATGCTTGCCTTAACAATAACGATCGGGGGTCCTGCTCTGTTCAGGCGAAGGGTTACAACCCCAGTCCTTGTTTGGTTTAAGATTGTAACCTGGCTCCCGGAGCAGTTCTGTGTCCTCTCTTCGTTTATTGTCTTATTACAACCCCATGCCATGTTCGTCATGTTTTACCTTACCTTAATACCATGATTATTTATACTGGCCTTAGCAATAAAGATCAGGGGTCCAGTTCTGTTCAGGCGAAGGGTTACAACCCCTTTCCTTGTTTGGTTTAAGGGTTGTAACCTGGCTTCCGGAGTATTTCTGTGTCCTCTCTTCGTTTATTATCTATACTGTACCAATAGTATTTGAGACGGGTTTCTATTCAGGTGAAGGGTTACAACCCCGGTCCTTGTTTGGTTTAAGGGTTGTGACCTGGCTACTTGAATGGTTTCCTCGTACTCAGTTTACTGTTGTTATCTCTATTATTATCAGTTCTTTATTTATTATTTATCTTTAATATTCTATTGTGATATGCTGGTTTTAGTTCCTAAGTGAAGCCTCCTTTGTGGCACTTGCTCTTTCTGGGGTCTGACCCAGCTGGTTTTGTGTGGCCAGATATCGGAGCAGCACCAGAGGATCCACCTGTCTTCCAGCCAGATGGTGACCACCAGGCGTAACCCTGGCAAAGAGTGGGTTTCTTTTTGTCCTCCCACTTTATTGTAAAGATTATTCTTTTGAGGCGTTTAGCCAACGAGCACGTGTTAGCTCGTATTGTACCTTTATTTACTGTCTCCCTACGGGCTGTAACTTGATTAACAGATCCTAGGGTTGATCATGTATGATTGAACTCTTGCTAGTCTTGACATTTTGTACGACTAGCTTCTTGATCATCCAATATATAATGTATGGGATGCCTTGCTATTATATATTTGGTGCTCTGACATCTTGTAACTATTATTGCTTGCTTGAGATTGAGACAATATGCTTGTTTATAACCATAGGAGACTGTTGGCTTGTTGTTAAACCCTCATGTATCTAGACAGCCGTGACCGTATAGCGAGGTGGGTTGCACTTCAATATACGTAGCTGGATATGTACGCCCCCGCTCTCTAGTATTCTGGTTCTGAGGCATTACATAGTTTTAGTGGTGGCCCATGCAGGTCTTGTAAATCAAGATATGTGAGGGTTTACCGAATAGATGTCTCAATCAGTACTCGCCCTTGATCTCTGCTCGTATCTTCTGAATCCCTGTAATCTTGACCTGATCACATGCTTGTATCGTTAATCTGTCCTGGTCCTTCCTTATTGTTTCCTATGTCGTCTTCTTAAGTGGTATTGTTCCTGGACCTGTCGAACAGCAAGGCGGAGCACCTTCTACGGACCAGCAGTAACCTGGAGATCAAGCCCAGCATTCATGAGTAGCCTCCAGAGTCCTGCCTACTGGAGGAGAGCCACCAGTTCAGCCCGTCCAGCCTGCAGAGCCTGGTGATGGCACTTTGGTGGGTCTCATCAGGTCACTATTAGCCTCTCAGGATCGACAAGGAGATGCCTTGCACCAGGCGGTGGCAGACGCTTTGACCAGAGAAGGTCATCAGGGTAATAGCGCGACCAACAGCTTCAAGTGCTTGAACTCTCCCTTCTTCGACGACAGTGAAGATGCGATCGCTGCAGATGCATGCCTTCAGGACACAGAGGTGATTCTAGAAGCAGCCAGGACTCCAGAGAACGAGAAGGTGGCCGTGGTGCGCCTACAGTTATTGGATCTTGCCCGCAGCTGGTGGGTGGCGTAGGCCGTTGGATTAGTGGCCCTATTACCTGGGCAGTATTCAGGGAAAGATTCCAGACCAAGTACTTCGATGCTGTAGCTCAGTACGATCTACAGAAGAGGTTTACCAATCTGAAGCAGATGGGCAGGACGGTCGATGGATATGCGGCCGAGTTCTCCAGGCTTAGTCGGTTTGCTCCTACCTTGGTGGCGACCGAGTTCGATAGAGCCCAGCGGTTCCAGCAGGGGCTCGACCTAGAGATTTTATTGGTGGTGGAGCAGTTTGAGCATCAGACTTTTGATGCAGTGTTGAGAGCAACCCGGAGGCATGAATATTCTTTCCAGAGGATCGTGGACAGGACCGGAGGTCGGAAGCGATCCCACGTCTAGATGAATCAGTCATCAGCACCAGCCCTGGTAGCCAGGGCTTTGACCATTGGAGCTCCGAGGCGGGCGGCCTCAGTGAGGTCGGTTCAGCATTCCACCCTGACGCACCCTCAGCCGCAGAAGCAGAAGCAGTCTTCCGCAGTAGGATGTTCACACTGCGGGAAGCTAGGACATGTGGTATCAGAGTGTCGCAGAGCACATGGTTTGTGCTTGGTTTGTGGTGCCCCGGACCACAGGGTTAGAAACTGCCCAAACAGGGGGAGTTCATCGGCCTTCTCTAGTCCTTCAGTTAGAGGACCAGCACCAGTCCAGCAGTAGCAGCAGCTGCAGTACCCGTTCCCGAGGCCATTACCGACGCAGGCCCAGGCATTCTAGCAGCAGAGACCGCAGCAGTAAGCCCAAGCCCAAGCCCTAATCCAGAGCAGGCAGAGGAATTTTCAGCAGAGGGTACCCGCACCCAGAGGACATGGTCAAGTGCTGGCCTTGACCATGGGAGAAGAAGGATTAGCACCAGGAGAGGTAGTGGAAGGTACTATTCTCGTCAACACCTTTCCAGCTTTAGTATTATTTGACTCTGGTGCATCGCATTCATTTATGTCTGTACGATTCGCGATACGGGTAGGACTGGAGCCCGAGTCATTATCAGTAAGGCTCAATATACTTACTGGTAACGGACTTGTGGGAGTAGATAGAGTATTTTTCTCGTGTTGGATCGTAGTTAGCGGTAGAGAATTCTCCACTAGATTGATAGAGTTCTCGATGGCCGATTATGATGTGGTCTTAGGGATGGATTGGTTGAGGGACCAGTATGCTAGGATAGACTGCCACATTGGCAGGGTTATTTTTAGCATTCCAGGCGAGCCGGAGTTTTCCTTCTCCCGAGGCAAAGTTGAACCTTCTCCTTCAGTGTTGCGGATGGCAGTAGCAGTAGTACAGTTACCTCGTATAGTCGAAGAATTTCTAGATGTTTTCCCAGAAGAGCTTCCAGGGATGCCGCCAGAGCGAGAGATCGAGTTTACTATCGATTTGATTCCCGGGACAGCCCCAGTGTCAGAGAGAGTCTACAGGATGGCGCCGTCAGAGCTAGAGATATTGTACAAGATGATTGAAGAACTCAGAACCAAGGGATTCATTCGTGCTAGTGGATCACCTTGGGGAGCCCCGATGCTTCTTGTAAAAAAGAAGGATGGTACGTCCAGATTATGTGTAGATTATCGTACCTTGAACTCAGTGACAATCAAGAACAGATACCCTCTTCCGAGGATAGATAACTTGTTTGATCAACTCCAAGGGGCAACAGTATTTTCAAAGATCGACTTACGGTCAGGATACCATCAGATCAGAGTCAGAGAGCAGGACATCCCGAAGACAGCTTTCAGATCCAGATATGGGCATTGGGAGTTCCTTGTGATGTCATTTGGAGCAACCAATGCGCCGACAGTATTCATGGACCTCATGAATCGTATCTTTATGCCTTATTTGGATCAGTTCGTGATCGTGTTCCTAGACGACATCCTAGTCTACAGCAAGAGTGAGGAGGAACATGAGCAGCATCTTCGTGTGGTTCTTCAGATTCTCAGAGAGCACCAATTATATGCCAAGTTCAGTAAATACGAGTTCTGGCTCGATCGCATTTCGTACTTGGGTCATATCATCACCCGAGGAGGAGTTGAAGTGGATCCCCAGAAGATCGTGGCTATTGAAACGTGGCCGGTACCTAGTACTGTGGCAGAAATTTGCAATTTTCTTGGCTTGGTCGGCTACTACCGCCAATTTATTTCAGACTTTGCTCGAATTTCAGCGCCATTGACCCAGTTGACCCGCAAGGATGTGCAGTTTGCTTGGACAGTAGAGTGCCAGGATTCTTTTGAGAGGTTGAAGCGAGGCTTGATGACGGCTCCTATTCTCACGCTTCCAGATGGAACCGAAGGATTCTCAGTGTATTGTGATGCTTCGGGCAGAGGTTTAGGATATGTTCTGATGCAGCATGGGAAGGTAATAGCTTATGCGTCATGACAACTTCGTGATCATGAGAGGAATTACCCAACCCATTACTGTTGTAGTGCCCCGTCCCGCAAAGTCAATCGGAGGAATCGAAACGTCGACGACGTTCGGACTTGGCCTTACAACGGTGACTCGAAGACATCGCTCAGGTGGGGTAGTTTCGGTGAACTTGCCTCATCTTTGCCTTCACATAATAAATCGTGTGTTTTCAACTTGCACAAGTAAGCTTAATAATAAAAGAGACGAACCCACATAGCTAAAGGGAATTATCCCGACAGATCAAATCGAGTTTAGAACATGGAAAATGTCCCACGGTCTGATTAGAGTTGGTGCTCAGCGTGCTTTGAAAATGACACTCGATCCTTCGTCCCGCAGCTTGGGAGAAGAAAAAGTTGGTATTCGACACAAACGATGAGTTAGCCTAAGTCATAGGCGTCGCCCGCATAAATGCTCGATAAAGCATGCATGTTTCCACTGCGCAAGGCTTCGCATAGCCTTGGCTCGTCCCTCGGGTTAAGTTGTAGGCTTGAGTAAGTTAGGCAAAGTTATGCCGATCGACCTAAGTCATTCTAAGTGCCGTCCCATTTTTTCTGCGGTTGTCAAGTCAAATAGTCCCACGATCTCAAGAGCCATCATGTAACATACGACTTGGGTGATAGCGTCGCGTAGGACGTAAGTCAGTTAAAGGCACGAGCCACGGTTGGCACGATATAAAGTTAGCCACGGACTATGGCACTTCGGGAACACTTTTGTTCAAGTTAAGTTGGAAGGCTATGTAGTAGTCATTCCCTCGAGTTCAATGAAGTTCAAGGCGGTCCCTCGGTTGGGAGTTTCGCGTTACTATCCACGTTAAGAAGTTCGAGGCGGTCCCTCGGTTGGGAGTCTCGCGTTCCTATCCACGTTAAGAAGTTCGAGGCGGTCCCTCGGTTGGGAGTCTCGCGGTCCCGAGGCACATTATGCCAAGTGTGATTCAGAGCACGAGTTGCTAAGTATAGTTTCGGTCGTACCAACAAGTAGGCCATGCATTTACGTGAGTCAAGATGTCTCGTAGGTGCGTGGTCATTGGACACCTTGTCGACAAAGATTTCTACCTAGACTGGTTATACGTCGGGGCACCGGGCCCAGTCGTCCTAGGAGGTAGACGTTATAGCAGCGCATTCTTTTATTGCATGGGTAGTCGGAGGCTTTCCATGGGGCTAGCTACTTGCATCGAAGGACCCGCCGCCTATCCGAGCTATGTCCGCGATGGCTTGTCATGCCAGTGGCCTTTCATATAGATAATTGGCGTGCTAAGGGCAAATCCTCATGCACGGTATCGATCATAACAGAGAAAGTGTAAGCACGGTATGCGTTGAATGGTGAAATGTGTGCTCGGTTGCACCCAAAGTATTATAAAGTCTACGATTCGGCTATACGTAAAGACACGTGCTTCGGCACGAGATATGGCGTCGTGCTTGAGTTCTCAATACCGGTTCTACGAGTGAGTTATACGTTTCGAGTTAAGTCTGGAAGGGCCGTAGGGCAATACGAGAATAGGCAAGACTAAGCAAGGAGGCACTGCCTCGGTGATACTAAAGCTCGAATCGAGTTCATTGCACGACCGAGTCGTTACGTCCCAGAGTATGGTACGAAAGGCAAGCACGAGGCGATAAGTTGACGTTATTGGAACGAGAAGGTCTAGCGGTAAAGTACGAGTACACTATTAGTGCAAGGCACGGTAACGGTCTAAAAGACACAAAATAGACCAAGGCGTCGGTCCTAAAATCGATCCTAAGGCAAGACTAGAAAGACAATCGTAAAAGGGGCCTGTATCGCACAAAGATGAATAAACGTGTCAGTTTTGTATGGGTGGACGAGGAGCTCACTCCACCAGTACAGTTGAGTACTGACAACCACACAGTTTCCATGTGCAGGCACAGGTAGAAGCTCGTGGCACGGAGCTCGCTTGGATGCGTCGAGGCACGGAGTTCCTTGGCGATTCGAAGCGTGCGGTCGCATGGAATCGAAGACTTATACGGGACATAATGTATGGACATCGCCTTCCGAAGCTTCCGCTGGCGAGATATGTATCGAGAGATGAGAGAGAGCTAATTGATTGTAATGTGAGACGAGTGGATCTGAGTGATTGTAATCTTGGCCTTGCGCCCCCAATGTAACCGTTGTTTCGATAGCAATAAAGATCATATTTTGAGTAACTTGTATTTCAATTTAAATTTCCGCTGCGTGTTCATTGTCTTTACTTAGGACTTCTGTGCGACGATCCCGTCGAAGCCGCTGTAATCGGCCGTTATGGAACCCGCCTTGCACGAGCGCAATCTAGGCTCGTACGGCATCACGTCTTAGCGAGGACGATCGCTCATACGGGAGCGGGATGTGACATAATGGTATCAGAGCACGGCTTTACGTCCTTGGACTATCGATTGAATTCTTTAACTCCGATGTTTCTGCGAACTCTGAAACGTTGCTTCCGTAAAGTTGATATTGTTGGTGCGCTCTCTCTCGATTGTCCCACGGGATGTCCATACAATAAGTCTAATATTTTCAAAAGCTCGTACAAGCGTTCAATCGAACGCATCGGTAGGCCATTGCCGGATACGTTGGTAGGCATTTGGGTCGAACGGTGCCGACCTTGAGTTGATAGAAAATGCATACTAAAGTTAGCGAACGCGTTGCGTGCTTGAACGACCTTATGCTAATAATAGCGAATGAGCACACGAGACTGAAGTATAGTTCGAACGGGATGGTTATGCACACAGCCTTTGGCTAAGTTGTGCCGATTATCGCGCACCTCGACCTTTTGGTGCAATCGAGTTGCGAGCGATATCAAGTATTGCTCGGTTGGGAACAAGGAACGCTATCGAACCAACGCTTAGACTCACACGGAAGATTGTTTTGGATTTTAAGGAATAGTGCGAACGACTTAGTGCGTCGATGCGACGTGAACGTTTACGCTAGGGAATCGTCGAACGAATTCGAAACATGTTTTAGGGAATAACGCAAACGTGATTTGGACTAGATTGGATGACTCGAATCCCAAGTGGTGTATGGTCCGTCTTGGAAATCATTCGAGCGAACGATTGAGGATTATACGAGTATGAAATGCAAAAATGATTGAGTAGGTAAAAATCGAATCGAAGAAATTGATACGGATCGTATATGAAAAGTTAACACGACGGATAGGTAGCGTGCATGAAATGCTCGATTTTAAAGTTATGTGAATGACTCTGAGGATTGGAATGGATATCGTTCGATGATTGAGTTAGCAAGGAATGATGCAAATTAAGGAAATACGTAGTCGATGACTTAAGATAGATGGATGAACGATACGTGATTTCGGAATTGAACGAATTGATCTTGTAAACGATTCGAGGAATAATTATCGAACTTAAAATTGAATGTCGAGGAGATTATCCAGTCGGACGATAGCATCATTCGCACGACTCAGAATTCGTTGCTAACGAAGATCGTCAGGATACGTATATCGTCGATGGTATTGAGGCATATCAAAGACGATATGCGATAACTTGAGGGTAATCTGACACGGTGAATGACGATCGTGCAAGTGTTATCGTTCTAAATGGATACAATACTTAGGACTTTGGTTGAAACGAATGTTGGATGAAAGTGATCGTATCTTGATGATTACACGGATAACCATAGCGTTGACATTCTTGTCTTGTGCGAGCGCGACTCCAGCCTCGCACATGCGTTGCGTCTGATTTGGGGCGATCGTTCCGCGTGAGCGCTACCATGGTGATTCATGTCGCGAGAATGATCGAACTTGGAAAATCAGGACGCGGCAACTTTGATTGTCTCGACTTGTTGGCTTGATGCGAAGGAGAACTTGAGAATATTAGGACTTGTGATTGGTGATTGAATGAAACTTGAGGATTGAGTAGGTCCAATCCACGCATCGAGAATGAACTAGTCTTGACCCAAAACAAGTGTTACATCCCGATGAGAATGATTATTCTGCGAGAGCGTTGCGTGGTGATTTCATGCCCACCGTGGATAATCGGACTCACATGAGATCGGAGCGTGGCATATTGTTAAGTCGGACGACCTTGTGATCGATTACGTGAATTGGAATAGATGATTTCGGAAACATGAAATATAAATTACGGTTTAGAGATGAATTGTGTCATAGCGTGCTTGATTTGAGAATGAATGATAGGCGAACTAATGTTGAATGTGTTCGAAAAGATAAACTATGCGAAACGTCTAGATGAACGAACGATATTGATATAACGTAAAATTGGTTGAAACATGAGTTATCGTAGGATGGCTTTACCGAACGACTCGTACCCCGTGCGATGGATATTGGAATGTGTGTAGGAAATCGATGCTCGATGTTTAGAAATCGGAGTGATACGAGCTTGGGTAGAAAACCCCGTACCATCGATTTGGTTTGACCTTAGGATGGGGTCAGTATTGACATCGTTGTTTGGGGACTATGATTCCAGTACTGACGAAAGACATAGCCTAGCGGTTAGGCAGACGTTCCGGCGCAAAGCGATAGGAATTGTGGAGGCACCACTCGCGAGTCTCGGCTGACATGCACGTATATCAGGGACGCCCGAATATGTGCACGATCCGACTCGAGTAGTGATGGCGGATTCTCTATCACGAGGCTTGGCTGAAATGAATGTATTTTGGGGACGCCTGGAATATGTGCACGATCCAACTAAGTGATACGTTGAATCAAATGAGACTTGAGGAACGGAAAAGTGTCGAGGATTTTGAAATTGTAAGTTTTGAAGAAATGTTGATGGTATTGCGATCATTGATTTAAAACGAGTTCGAATATTTGTTGATCGATTGGTGTGCCTTACGACTAAGTTAGTGATAAGTGCGAGCGTGGCTCGAAATCGAAGAAATGCGTAGGCGGAGTGTGTACGATTAAGGCTTGGCCATAGAAATGGTAGGATGGCTTGCCTTCAGGAAAGTCTCGAGGACGAGACTTGTTCTGAGTGGTGTATGTTGTAGTGCCCCGTCCCGCAAAGTCAATCGGAGGAATCGAAACGTCGACGACGTTCGGACTTGGCCTTACAACGGCGACTCGAAGACATCGCTCAGGTGGGGTAGTTTCGGTGAACTTGCCTCATCTTTGCCTTCACATAATAAATCGTGTGTTTTCAACTTGCACAAGTAAGCTTAATAATAAAAGAGACGAACCCACATAGCTAAAGGGAATTATTCCGACAGATCAAATCGAGTTTAGAACATGGAAAACGTCTCACGGTCTGATTAGAGTTGGTGCTCAGCGTGCTTTGAAAATGACACTTGATCCTTCGTCTCGCGGCTTGGAAGAAGGAAAAGTTGGTATTCGACACAAACGATGAGTTAGCCTAAGTCATAGGCGTCGCCCGCGTAAATGCTCGATAAAGCATACATGTTTCCACTGCGCAAGGCTTGGCATAGCCTTGGCTCGTCCCTCGGGTTAAGTTGTAGGCTTGAGTAAGTTAGGCAAAGTTATGCCGATCGACCTAAGTCATTCCAAGTGCCGTTCCGTTCTTTCTGCGGTTGTCAAGTCAAATAGTCCCACGATCTCAAGGGCCGTCATGTAACATATGACTTGGGTGATAGCGTCGCGTAGGACGTAAGTCAGTTAAAGGCACGAGCCACGGTTGGCACGATATAAAGTTAGCCACGGACTATGGCACTTCGGGAACACTTTTGTTCGAGTTAAGTTGGAAGGCTATGTAGTAGTCATTCCCTCGAGTTCAATGAAGTTCGAGGCGGTTCCTCGGTTGGGAGTCTCGCGTTCCTATCCACGTTAAGAAGTTCGAGGCGGCCCTCGGTTGGGAGTCTCGCGTTCCTATCCACATTAAGAAGTTCGAGGCGGTCCCTCGGTTGGGAGTCTCGCGTTCCTATCCACGTTAAGAAGTTCGAGGCGGTCCCTCGGTTGGAAGTCTCGCGGTCCCGAGGCATGTTATGCCAAGTGTGATTCAGAGCACGAGTTGCTAAGTATAGTTCCGATCGTACCAACAAGTATGCCATACATTTACGTGAGTCTAGATGTCTCGTAGGTGCGTGGTCATTGGACACCTTGTCGACAAGGATTTCTGCCTAGACTGGTTATACGCCGGGGCACCGGGCCCAGTCGTCCTTGGAGGTAGACGTTATAGCAGCGCATACTTTTATTGCGTGGGTAGTCGGGGGCTTTCCATGGGGCTAGCTACCTTGCATCGAAGGACCCGCCGCCTATCTGAGCTATGTCCGTGATGGCTTGTCATGCTAGTGGCCTTTCATATAGATAATTGGCGTGCTAAGCGGCGAATCCGCATGCACGGTGTCGATCATAACAGAGAAAATGTAAGCACGGTATGCGTTGAATGGTAAAATGTGTTCTCGGTTGCACCCAAAGTATTATAAAGTCGACGATTCGTCTATACGTAAAGACACGTGCTTCGGCACGAGATATGGCGACGTGCTTGAGTTCTCAATACCGGTTCCACGAGTGAGTTATACGTTTCGAGTTAAGTCTGCCATAGGGAAATACGAGAATAGGCAAGACTAAGCAAGGAGGCACTGCCTCGGTGATACTAAAGTACGAATCGAGTTCATTTCACGACCGAGTTGATACGTCCCAGAGTATGGTACGAAAGGCAAGCACGAGGCGATAAGTTGACGTTATTGGAACAAGAAGGTCTAGTGGTAAAGTACGAGTACACTATTAGTGCAAGGCACGGTAACGGTCTAAAAGACACAAAATAGACCAAGGTGTCGGTCCTAAAATCGATCCTAAGGCAAGACTAGAAAGACAATCGTAAAAGGGGCCTGTATCGCACAAAGATGAATAAACGTGTCGGTTTTGTATGGATGGGCGAGGAGCTCACTCCACCAGTACAGTTGAGTACTGACAACCATACAGTTTCCATGTGCAGGCACAGGCAGAAGCTCGTTGCGCGGAGCTCGCTTGGATGCATCGAGGCACGGAGTTTCTTGGCGATTCGAAGCGTACGGCAGCATAGAATCGAAGACTTATACGGGACATAATGTATGGACATCGCCTTCTGAAGCTTTCACTGGCGAGATATGTATCAAGTGATAAGAGGGAGCTGATTGATTGTAATGTGAGACGAGTGGATCTGAGTGATTGTAATCTTGGCCTTGCGTCCCCAATGTAACCGTTGTTTCGATATCAATAAAGATCATCTTTTGAGTAACTTGTATTTCGATTTAAATTTCTGCTGCGTGTTCATTGTCTCTACTTGGGACTTCTGTGCGACGACCCCGTCGCAGCCGCTGTAATCGGCCGTTATGAAACCCGTCTTGCACGAGCACAATCTAGGCTCGTGCGGCATCATGCCTTAGCGAGGACGATCGCTCCTACGGGAGCGGATCGTGACAACTTGGAGCTGGCAGCAGTAGTGTTTGCACTTAAGCTTTGGAGACACTACTTGTATGGAGATAGGGTGGAGATTTTCACCGACCACAAGAGTCTGAAGTATGTGTTCAC
>JANAVB010000197.1:21405180-21545180 GCA_029216955.1 Iris pallida | reverse complement strand
CCAACCTCTCCGTAGACAAACCCACCTTGAAAGGCAAAAAGTGGGCCGATTTGGTCAATCGATCAACAATGACCCAAATCGCATCCTTCCCTCCTGGAGAGCGCAAAAGTCCAGATACAAAGTCCATAGTGATATGCTCCCACTTCCACTCAGGAATGGGTAGTGGCTGGAGCAATCCACCGGGTCTCTACTTTCCGACTTTCATCTGCTGGCACACTAAGCATCTAGAAACGAACTGAGCCACCTCGCATTTCATGCCATACCACCAAACATGCTGTCTCAAGTCTCTATACATCTTGTTGGCTCCAGGATGCATAGAGTACTGAGAACGATACGCCTCCTGAAGAACCTCCTCCCGAAGTCCTCCGCTCGGCACGCACAATCTGGTACCATGCCTCAACGACCCATCTCCCGCTATAAAGAACTCATCCAACAGTCCTGCCCGGACCTGCTTCCTGATGACCCTCAGAGCCTCATCCTCAAACTGAGCTGCTCTGACTCTGTCCATCATCTCTGACTGCACCTGAAGACCCCACATCTGCTCCTCGAACCCAGGAACTATCACCTCAATGCCCAAGCTCTCCAGATCTGCCAGAAGGTGACGATCCATCGTCAAACACATGGCCACGGGATACCTGCTCAAAGCATCCGCAACCACATTGGCCTTCCCTGGATGGTACTGTAAGGATATATCAAAATCCTTCATCAGCACTAACCATCGCCTCTGTCTCATATTCAGCTCCTTCTGGGTAAACATGTACTTCAAGCTCTTGTGGTCAGTGTCACGACCCGCACCCACTGTGAGGGTACGAGAGCGTAACAACGCCCAGCCTACGTCGCAGTATCGGCGATAGAATGCTGTTCTAGGTCATGAACTATAACTAACATAATATGAATGCTCTCCATAAGGAGGCCAACACAGAGGTACAACTCAATCACAATCTAGAGATAGAATATGGTACGATAAAATAGATAAGAGAATCCTCAACCGAGGTACAACAGAAATAAAATACAAGTCTCAACATCTCTTCAATATACAAACTCTGAATCAAGAACAACAACTAAACATAAAAGGAAAACAGTCTAAACTATCTATACTAAGCAAGGTATCGACCTCAGCAGCTGCCTGAACCTCCCCTGGGGTCCAGGTCGCGAGTGTCAACTAGGCAAACTCCAAGTAAGGGTGCAGGGTGCCTCATCATCCTCTGTAAAATTTTCAACAGGTCCAGTCAGGACGGGAGCGAGCACAAAATATCTCACGCAGTTCATATAATGTTAGGAAATATAAAGCATGCAATAGAGTAAGGTACATGAAACGCTGAAAGTAAGAAGTATATGAAAAACAGTAGAGATTTGATAACAGAAAATATCTAAATATGATAAATAAGAACTGTAAGCCTACTGTGATTTAGAGTACAATATGGTTATGTAAACGGTCTAGGAAAATGCAATGGTAACTCCATTGTACGTGAGTATACAATAGACATATACAATAGTTATACAATGTTGTACAATAGGATTTGATTACATAACCAATTCTACTCCCCCTTCCCAAATAAATACACAAGGATCTACTCCGGTTACGTTATCTTACACAATAGTGTACAATATTATACAATAGATGTACAATATTATACAATAGATGTACAATGTTATACAGTGGATGTACAATGTTATACAATGGATGTACAATATTATACAATAGATGTACAATGTTATACAATAGTTGTACAATGGTTTATCCCTGGGACTCATGTGATACTGAGAGTACAATATGCACAAGGAGTATACAAGGATATAGGTATTCAATAAATACAATATGTAAGTGAAACGCACATCACAATATGTATTTAGTGAATACAAGGAGATAACATCTTAGAAGAAGATCCGTATAGTACCAGTCTGTGATAATGATCGTGTCAGTATCAAGTACAGCAATCTAGAGCAAGAATATAAATCCAGACAAGTATGAAACGGTCAGAGAATGTACTCGCCTCGTATCTGAATATCTGAAGTAAATGTACTGTCCGAGATGATGTACCTGACTCCTAGTTAGAACAACACAAGTCAAGATGTACACAGGGAATGATAAATATAATCTACAATGCATCTGCATGTTGTCTAGGTCAAACTAGACTAAAGTCAACACTTGGTCAACTCCAGTCAACTAGACTAGTCAAACTAGGTCAACTAGGTCAAATCCTAGCCCAACAAGTCTAATAAGTCTCACTTGGCCTAACCTAGCCTAGTCTAGCAATCACACACCAATCACAAGGCTATACAAGCCAAACACAAGCCATCACATTCAATATTATACATAAGAGAAAGGAAGCTAACATGTAAAGCTATGTGTGTGTGTGAACATGGAGGTGTACATTAAAAGAGAATTCAACACTAGGCCCTATATCACATATATGTATATATAACTATAGGAAAACTCTATTTACCATATTAACACATTTAGCCATGTATAATATATATATATAGAGAGAGAGAGTGAAGAGCATGTGTATGTGTTCATGGGTGTGTGTGTGTGTCATGAAAGTGCACAAGAACATGTGTGTGTTATCATGGAATGAGTGTTAGGCAATGTGTGAGTGAGAGTGTCAATGAGTGAGGGTGTGAGGGTTATATAGTGTAGTGTGCATTGTGTGTGGAGTGATAGTGAGGCATGACAGTTGTGTAGCAAAGTGTCAATAGGAAGTTAACATTCACATATATGAGTTCTCATGTATCTCTTATTTAGTGAAACAAAACTAAATTCCAGTTTTATTCCTAACAAGGCTACATATATTACATCTATTATTACATTACATTCATGCTTGCATTCATTCATCATTCATTTATTCTCTTGCACCACTATATGTACCATACATTACATACTATGGAACCTACATATTCATTACAAGCCATAATTATACATGCTTACATTAGATAGGATACTTACACCTCATACATCATTTATTTAAACATTTACTCATGCTTGCATTCTCTATTTAATTACATAATGTATATACATTAACATGGGTTAAAATCAAATAGAACATTATATTACACACAAGGGTGCACAAAATGTATATGCCGAATAGTAACTCCTACTAATAATCAATACTGTACCATCTCAGCATGAATTAAAATCTAGGATTAAAGTATGTTATAGATCTATGTGTTAGCTTTCCGAAACTTCAAACGGATCGCGTTTTCGTTTCCGAAAACTCCCGGAATTGCGAAAACACCGAGAACGCGTTTGTCTTTCGTACAGCTGACACTCAAATAATTCTTCAAAAAGGTACAGAAAAAATTAGGCCTATTAATATATGTTTTTGTAAAGCTAACTTCAATATGCTTCTTTTAAAAAAAATGGAAGATTAAACCGAGCTCTGAGCTAGAAGTTATGACATTTCTAAGTTAGGGCTGAAATTAAAAACGTGGATAAAAATCATGACGGATTTGGGTAGTTTGAGACAAAAGAACACAAGTATATAACATAATATATCAAGAACTCACTCTCTACATTAATATATATATATGAGACACTATAGAACACATCTCCAATACAAAAATATGAGATTAAACATGTAATAATTCATTCATACATAACAACAACACATAGTGTGTCCAAATTTGGGATTTTCCCACATGGACACAACCACAACACAAAGGACACTCCTATGACCTCCAAATAGACACGAAATGGACACAAATGGAGATACAACCATGGAGGTCATTCCTATGGGTTCAAAATAGACCTATATGCATGAGAAAATAAAAAAGGAGAAGGGATTTATACCTAGCGGTAGATCGAATCGAAGAAAAGCCTTCCCGGAGCGACACCGACACGTAGAGATTCCAAAAGGACACGAACGAGCTCCGAATCCTCCCAAACTTGGGTAGCTTCTCCTTGGCTAGAATGGAGAAGGAAAGAAGAAGATTTGGTGGCGAAATGGAAGGATTTGGTGGAGAAATTGCTAGGGATTGCTCTCTAGGAATTTGGGGAAGAACAAGAGAGAGAGTGTGGATGAGAATAATGAAATGAACTTGAGCCTATCCTCTCCCAAAGTGGCTGGCCATATGGGGCTATTTGTCCTATTATGGTAAGGTCCAAAATGCCCCCACTAACCTATTCTATGAGTATTAGGAAAGGGCTAATTGGTTGGGGCTAAATTAGTCATTCTAAAATCTCTAATCACACTAACCTTATCCATAATAATTAGTCTAACCTCTAACTAAAATATTTCTATCATGTGGACTAAATTTAATATCATGTGGGCCATGCCTAACTAGTGTGTGGGTCCCACTAGAGTCAAACTACCCCCGGGTCCCCGTTTCAAGTCGGATTGAATTGAAATTCGAACCCGACTCAAATAACCCCAAAACAATATCATAAATAATAAAATGACGTCAAAATAATTCAAAGAGGTCAAATGCAAAAATATCCTTAGGCCAAAAATGACATTAAAATATCATAATCACATGGTTAGGCTCTAGGTCAAACAGTCTCTAGGGTTTCACTAGCAAAACGTCAAAACCCCAAGTCATGAATTTAAATAGTTTAAAATAATTTAAAAATCACTAAAATCATAATATAAAATAAATATCATTAAATAATAATTATAAAATTTCAAAATTACCCTCATCTGGAAAACTGGGTGTTACAATCCTACCCACCTTATAAAAATTTCGTCCTCGAAATTAAGATGATCGTACCCTTTTCTAGGCCGAACATAGACAAGGGTCAATCACTAGTCAATTTCCTCAACATCCTAGTACTTGGTCATCAGCTGGTCAACTTCTTAGGACTTTTACCTATGCTAGCTACCTAGTGTTGGCAACTAGGGATTAGCAAAGAAAACTCTATAATAGACTAGCTCTTAACTTCCAAATCCTATCAAGTCATCCATAACTAATTACCCATAAGCTAAGCACACCAATCCCAAATACCACATATATATATATGCTCAAGAACAACAACCCATCACATATATCCTAAGTATATCATCTATATATAGACCTCTTAGTCCTAGGTGAAACTACAACTATGCTCAAGGGCAGGCTCTAGTTACTGGGTGCCTTACTGGAAGGGTAAAGGAAAATAATAAATAATCATCAAGGTTGTATGGCATACTAACATCCTATATGTAACTGGTTGGTATCATAATAACAGAGAATTATCTGCAATGGGTTACTATTCTAGCACCAATGCTAACTATCACCTCTAGGGTACAGACACTCTACAAGTCACCATATCTATATACTATGAAGGAACTACCTATGAACAAGCTCTACAATCTAAATATCCCTACTCCTAAGTCATTTATAACAACAAAAAGGGTATGATGTTTTAAACCTTCTCAAGATACAATCTGCTAATCATATGCGTCTGTCCAAAATCATGTTGTCCAGAGTCTTCATCATGCTAGTGAGCAAGGCTACGATAATCACAGAGTCCTTGACTAAGGTACGTACCTCTAGGTTCACGGTATTTAAAATTTTCGTATAGTCGCATGCGACGGCGAAAACCTTAAATTCCCATACCCAAGAAATACATCTAAAATCTGACTACATGTCCTCACTATGCCAACTAACATGACTATCGAGGATCCTAGATCCCATGATTTAGGTGACCTAGCCCATACTATTCTGAAGAAAAACATCATAACAAAAGAACAACATGACAAACTTAATAAATCAGCAAGGAACAGATGGAATCGGATTTCAAAGTAGTTATAAAAGACAATTCCGGGAATGGAATTGAGAAGAACGGAACTTGCAGCAAGATCTCCAATGGTCTGTGCATCCTTGACTGTCCTGACGATAGCTCGCCCTGCTGGTTTCCCGTGGTCTGCTGCTGATGCTGCATGAATCACCGCTGCTGAGAGAAATCAGAAATGACGGGAGAAAATCTCTGTACAGATAGAGGTGCACCTTCAATGTAGCAGATACGCCAACCTGAGTCGGCACAACAGGAGCTGCGGTCTCGAGGCCCTGATGAACAGGACGAGAGGTGGCCAGCCTCTCGATAGTATCCCCCGAACCGAAGTGATGAGATCCTGTCTTCATACCATCATGAAAACAGATCAAAACAAGGAGCAATTTCTGAGAATGAAGCAAAAATTCAAAGGAGGACAGTTTATATTCAAGGGAAGTCAATAAGCAACAATTTTAGACAAAGGAATCTGATTAAGAGTTTTTTCTAATGTGATTGAGTACCTCTAAAAATAATCCTAATCCTGCTGCAGGCTGTAGTGATACTCTAGTTCGAATGCCACTACATAAACTCGACCTGCATAGGATACCACTAAAAACGTGTCACGACCCGCACCCACTGTGAGGGTACGAGAGCGTAACAACGCCCAGCCTACGCCGCAATGTCGGCGGTAGAACGCTGTTCTAGGTCATGAACTATAACTAACATAATATGAATGCTCTCCATAAGGAGGCCAACACAGAGGTACAACTCAATCACAATCTAGAGATAGAATATGGCAGGATAAAATAGATAAGAGAATCCTCAACCGAGGTACAACAGAAATAAAATATAAGTCTCAACATCTCTTCAATATACAAACTCTGAATCAAGAACAACAACTAAACATAAAAGGAAAACAGTCTAAATTATCTATACTAAGCAAGGTATCGACCTCAGCAGCTGCCTGAACCTCCCCTGGGGTCCAGGTCGCGAGTGTCAACTAGGCAAACTCCAAGTAAGGGTGCAGGGTGCCTCATCATCCTCTGTAAAATTTTCAACAGGTCCAGTCAGGACGGGAGCGATCACAAAATATCTCACGCAGTTCATATAATGTTAGAAAATATAAAGCATGCAATAGAGTAAGGTACATGAAACGCTGAAAGTAAGAAGTATATGAAAAATAGTAGAGATTTGATAACAGAAAATATCTAAATATGATAAATAAGAACTGTAAGCCTACTGTGATTTAGAGTACAATATGGTTATGTAAACGGTCTAAGAAAATACAATGGTAACTCCATTATACGTGGGTATACAATAGACATATACAATAGTTATACAATATTGTACAATAGGATTTGATTACATAACCAATTCTACTTCCCCTCCCCAAATCAATACACAAGGATCTACTCCGGTTACGTTATCTTACACAATAGTGTATAATGTTATACAATAGATGTACAATATTATACAATAGATGTACAATATTATACAATGGATGTACAATGTTATACAATAGATGTACAATATTATACAATAGATGTACAATGTTATATAATAGTTGTACAATGGTCTATCCCTGGGACTCATGTGATACTGAGAGTACAATATGCACAAGGAGTATACAAGGATATGGGTATTCAATAAATATAATATGTAAGTGAAACGCACATCACAATATGTATTTAGTGAATACAAGGAGATAACATCTCAGAAGAAGATCCGTATAGTACCAATCCGTGATAATGATCGTGTCAACATCAAGTACAGTAATCTAGAGCAAGAATATAAATCCAGACAAGTATGAAACGATCAGAGAATGTACTCGCCTCGTATCTGAATGTCTGAAGTAAATGTACTGTCCGAGATGAGGTACCTGACTCCTAGTTAGAGCAACACAAGTCAAGATGTACACATGGAAGGATAAAAATAATCTACAATGCATCTGCATGCTATCTAGGTCAAACTAGACTAAAGTCAACACTTGGTCAACTCCAGTCAACTAGACTAGTCAAACTAGGTTAACTAGGTCAAATCCTAGCCCAACAAGTCTAATAAGTCTCACTTGGCCTAACCAAGCCTAGTCTAGAAATCGCACACCAATCACAAGACTATACAAGCCAAACACAAGCCATCACATTCAATATTATACATAAGAGAAAGGAAGCTAACATGTAAAGCTATGTGTGTGTGTGAACATGGAGGTGTACATGAAAAGAGAATTCAACACTAGGCCCTATATTACATATATGTATATATAACTATAGGAAAACTCTATTTACCACATTAACACATTTAGCCATGTATAATATATATATATAGAGAGAGAGAGAGAGAAAGAGAGAAGAGCATGTGTATGTGTTTATGGGTGTGTGTGTGTCATGAAAGTGCACAAGAACATGTGTGTGTTATCATGGAATGAGTGTTAGGCAATGTGTGAGTGAGAGTGTCAATGAGTGAGGGTGTGAGGGTTATATAGTGTAGTGTGCATTATGTGTGGAGTGATAGTGAGGCATGACAGTTGTGTAGCAAAGTATCAATAGGAAGTTAACATTCACATATATGAGTTCTCATGTATCTCTTATTTAGTGAAACAAAACTAAATTCCAGTTTTATTCCTAACAAGGCTACATATATTACATCTATTATTACATTACATTCATGCTTACATTCATTCATCATTCATTTATTCTCTTGCACCACTATATGCACCATACATTACATACTATGGAACCTACATATTTATTACAAGCCATACTTATACATGCTTACATTAGATAGGATACTTACACCTTATACATCATTTATTTAAACATTTACTCATGCTTGCATTCTCTATTTAATTACATAATGTATATACATTAACATGGGTTAAAATCAAATAGAACATTATATTACACACAAGGGTGCACAAAATGCATATGCCGAATAGTAACTCCTACTAATAATCAATACTGTACCATCTCAGCATGAATAAAAATCTAGGATTAAAGTATGTTATAGATCTATGTGTTAGCTTTCCGAAAATTCAAACGGATCGCATTTTCGTTTCCGAAAACTCCCGGAATCGCGAAAACACCGAGAACGCGTTTGTCTTTCGTACAGCTGACACTCAAATAATTTTTCAAAAAGTTACAGAAAGAATTAGGCCTATTAATATATGTTTTTGGAAATCTAACTTCAATACGCTTCTTTTAAAAAAAATGGAAGATTAAACCGAGTTTTGAGCTAGAAGTTAGGACATTTCTAAGTTAGGGCTGAAATTAAAAACGTGGATAAAAATCATGACGGATTTGGGTAGTTTGAGACAAAAGAACACAAGTATATAACATAATATATCAAGAACTCACTCTCTACACTAATATATATATATGAGACACTATAGAACACATCTCCAATACAAAAATATGAGATTAAACATGTAATAATTTATTCATACATAACAACAACACATAGTGTGTCCAAATTTGGGATTTTCCCACATGGACACAACCACAACACAAAGGACACTCCTATGACCTCCAAATAGACACGAAATGGACACAAATAGAGATACAACCATGGGGGTCATTCCTATGGGTTCAAAATAGACCTATATGCATAAGAAAATGAAAAGGAGAAGGGATTTATACCTTCCGGTAGATCGAATCAAAGAAAAGCCTTTCCGGAGCGACACCGACACGTAGAGATTCCAAAAGGACACGAACGAGCTCCGAATCCTCCCAAACTTGGGTAGCTTCCTCCTTGGCTAGAATGGAGAAGGAAAGAAGAAGATTTGGTAGCGAAATGGAAGGATTTGGTGGAGAAATTGCTAGGGATTGCTCCCTAGGAATTTGGGGAAGAACAAGAGAGAGAGTGTGGATGAGAATAATGAAATGAACTTGAGCCTATCCTCTCCCAAAGTGGCTGGCCATATGGGGCTATTTGTCCTATTATGGTAAGGTCCAAAATGCCCCCACTAATCTATTCTATGAGTATTAGGAAATGGCTAATTGGTTGGGGCTAAATTAGTCATTCTAAAGTCTCTAATCACACTAACCTTATCCTGAATAATTAGTCTAACCTCTAACTAAAATATTTCTATCATGTGGACTAAATTTAATATCATGTGGGCCATGCCTAACTAGTGTGTGGGTCCCACTAGAGTCAAACTACCCCCGGGTCCCCGTTTCAAGTCGGATTGAGTTAAAATTCGAACCCGACTCAAATAACCCCAAAACAATATCATAAATAATAAAATGACATCAAAATAATTCAAAGAGGTCAAATGCAAAAATATCCTTAGGCCAAAAATGACATTAAAATATCATAATCACATGGTTAGGCTCTAGGTCAAACAGTCTCTAGGGTTTCACTAGCAAAACGTCAAAACCACAAGTCATGAATTTAAATAGTTTAAAATAATTTAAAAATCACTAAAAATTATAATATGAAATAATATCATTAAATAATAATTATAATTATAAAATTTCAAAATTACCCTCATCTGGAAAATTGGGTGTTACAGTCAGTATAAATCTCCACACGCTCTCCGTACAGATAGTGTTTCCACAGCTTCAAAGCAAAGATGACCGTTGCCAGCTCCAGATCGTGGGTAGGGTTGTTCCTTTCATGAGGACGTAACTGCCTAGATGTATAGGCAATCACCTTCCCGTGCTGCTGAAGTACACAACCCAAACCCCGTCCTGAAGCGTCACTGTAGATCGTATAACCACCAGATCCAGATGGCAGCGTCAAGATAGGAGCTGTAGTCAACCTCGTCTTCAGCTTCTCAAAGGCGGCCTGGCACTCCTCGGACCAAACAAACTACTCGTCCTTCCTGGTAAGTCGGGTCATCGGCTGGGCAATCCTGGAAAAGTCCTACACGAACCTTCGGTAATAACCTGCCAGACCCAGAAAACTCCGAACCTCTGCTACTGAGCTCGGTGTAGACCAGGACTCCACTGCAGAAATCTTCTTCGGATCCACTGAAATCCCCTCACCAGAGACAACATAGCCTAAGAACTCCACGCGATCCAAGAAGAACTCGCACTTCGACAGCTTCCCATACAGCTGCTCCCTCCTGAGAGTGTCCAGCACAATCCTCAGGTGCTCCTCGTGCTCCTCTGGCGTCTTCGAATAGATAAGAATGTCATCGATGAAGACCACTACGAACTTGTCAAGGTACTGATGGAATACCTTGTTCATCAAGTTCATGAATACCGCCGGGGCGTTGGTCAACCCAAATGGCATGACAGTATACTCATACTGGCCATAACGAGTCCGAAATGCAGTCTTCGGAATGTCATCCAGCTTCACCTTCAGCTGATGGTACCCGGAACGCAAGTCGATCTTCGAGAACACCCTCGCTTTGCTCAACTGGTCGAACAAGTCATCAATCCTTGGCAAAGGATACTTGTTCTTGATAGTAAGGTTGTTGAGCGCCCTGTAATCGATGCACATACGTACCGTACCATCCTTCTTCGGGACGAAAAGAACTGGCGTGTCCCAAGGTGAAGAACTAGATCGGATAAAGCCCTTGTCCTCCATCTCGTCGACCTGTTTCTTCAGCTCCGCTAACTCACTGTTGTTGATTCTATAGACGTGATGTGAGATAGGCTCAGCGCCCGGTACTAAGTCTATAGAGAACTCAACATCACGATCTGGCGGCATCCCAGGCAACTCCTCGGGAAAGACATCCAAGAACTTAGCAATAAGTGGATGTGGCAACACCGGCCCTGCCAACAAAGCTCCGCAGAATCCATCTCCTGGCTCCGCTGCACCTCGGGCGAACTCAAACTCTGGCTCTCCCGGCGGCCTAAACAGAATCCTGCCTCCTCTACAGTCTATGCTAGCATGGTGCATGCTCAACCAGTCCATATCGAGTACCACATCGTAACTCGGAAGTGGCATTACGAGCAAACACGTACTCAGCTCCCGGCCTCTCAAAGAAACTCTCCGTCCCTTGTAAACATTATTAACCAGGATGATGCCATTTCCAGTCATAATCTTGCAAGTCCTACCAAGATACTCATCAATGATATTGTGCCTAAGAGCAAAAGAAACTGACACAAAACTGTGTGTAGCCCCAGAATCAAACAAGGCTAAAGCAGAAAAAGAATCGAGCAGAACAGAACCTGCGACAACATCTGCTATAGGCTATATCTCCTCGGCTGCAAGGGAAAAAGCTCTACCCTGAACACCCTTCTGCTGGCGGTACTGGACAAACTGCTGCTGCTGGGTCGGAAGTGGACCCCGCTGCTGAACTATCGGTACACTAGCAGGTACCCTCGGAATATATGCCCTCTGAGCTGCTCCAGCAACACGGGGTTCTTAGGACACTCCCGTATCTGATGTCCAGCGGCACCGCAAAAGAGACACAAATCCAGCCTCCTCCTGCAGAACTCAAAAAGGTGACCGGGCTTCTTGCAGTAGTGGCACGGAGGATCATCCTGCCCCTGACGCTGCTGAACTCTCTGGACAGGTGCCCTGGCCTGCACCTGCTGCTGATGATGCTGGAACGGCTGATGCTGAAGCTGAGGGCGCTTAACAGCCCCCGCGCTGCTACTGGCCCCTGAAAACAAATTACGATCCCTCTTGGGCTTCAAGTCCCACTCTCTCTCCACCTTCCGAGCCTCCGCATAGACCTCTGCATATGTCGCATAGAAGGAAGGGATCAGGATCTTGATATCCCATGTCAATCCCTTCCGGAAGTGCCCTGCTCGGATCACTGGGTCGCTCACCATGTACTCGGCGTATCGGCTCAGCCGGCTGAACTCCGCCGCATACTCCTCCACAGTCATACTGCCCTGCTGCAGGTTCTAAAATTATCGCACTAGGCCGATCTTGTCTGTGGAGAAAAAGAACTTCTCTCTGAACAGGGCCCGAAACTCAGCCCAAGTGTGGCCCTCTCCTGCAAGAGCCGGCTCGTTTCGGAACCATGTCCAGGCAACATCTAATAACTGCAAGCCAACCGCCTCGACCTTCAGGTCGTCTGCCAGGTGGAAGGCGCTCATCTGACGCTCGATATCCTTGGGCCAGTCATCAGCATATACAATACCCTCGGTCCCTCTGAAATCCCTCGGACCTATCTTCTTGAAAGCCTGGATGTCTTCGGGCTTCTACTGCTGCGCCTCCCGCTGCGGAGCCCCACGCTCCACCGTAGCCAGGGCCAACCTATGGGCATCCTCTATGCCCTAGCGTATTGCCTCAGTCTGTATCATCTATGCCTCGTACTGGGCCCGCTGGGACTCCAGCACCTGCTGAAAGAATGCGAGCATCTGCACCATGTCTGTAGACAGAGGAGGCAACGGAGGAATAGCTTCCACCACCAACCGAGGAGTCCCCTGCCGAGGAGGAGGAGGAACGCCCCCGACAGCTCCTGTCGTAGCCCCCGGCACTGCAGGAAGAGCACCCGCAGTGACCCCAGGGACAGTCATCGAGAGCGCTGGAGGAGTACCCCCGAGAGCCCCTACTGAAGTCCCCACTGCAGGGGAAGTGACTGGAGCTTGTCCGCCAGAGGTAGCAGACCTCTCCGTCTCTCCGTGCTCCTCACCGGAAGAATGAGTCATAACCATCCTGGAGACAGATTGAAAAGAAGATATCAATATGGCACAAGAAGGACTATATCAAAGGAGGACAGCTAGAATACATTAAATCAATATCAAAGACGGTAAGCAAGATAAGCAAGAAAAGATCCTACTGTGATTGAGTACTCTTAGCCAACCACCTCCTATATGTAACACAGGATCGTAGTCAACACTCTAAGACGAGTGCTGCTACGATATCGCACTAATTGCGACTTCAGGACCTGCGTGGGCCACCACTAAAAACGTGTCACGACCCGCACCCGCTGTAAGGGCACGTGTGCATAACAACGCCCAGCCCTCACCATAAAAATGGCCTGGAACGTTGTAGATTCACTACTCTAACAACAGTTTATATAATATCAAAATCTGTCAAGAATATGGTCAACTCCGAACGGAGGACAAGCAATGATAATATATGAGTACTCAATCACAACTCTAAGATGATAAAGTAAATACTGAAAGATAAAGACAACACGACAATAAAATATAATATGTCAAGTCCAAACACAAAGAATATACAAGTCCAAAGTCTCTAATACTAGCCAAAATAATAACAGTCCCAAGAGTAACTGGAGACAAGGTCCAGTACAAAAAACCTACTCTATCTACAGGATAGGCGGTATCTCATCCTGCGGTACTGCACCCTGCTGATCTAGGGTATCAGTCTCTAAACCTACTACGTCTGGTGGGTCGTAGTAAGTGCAGTAATAGTCCTCCTCTGCATCTGTAAACATTGTCAACATATCCGGTCAGGATGGAACGAGTACATAAATCTCATAACAGGTCTCAAGATAGGATAAAAGCTATAAGACTGTAAATAGAGCATATACAATAAAATTATGGAGTGTACATATATGTATCATGGCATGGTAAGCTGTAGAACTAGAGCTAGAACAGGAAAGTAGAACTGATCATGGTATGTACACAAATCAGGGTAAGCCATCTGTCCAATGTGTGTGAGTAGTAGTTTCAACTTGTGATCGGCTTGGGCACCTGTAAGTAACTGGCCTAGCTAGTCATAAGTGCGGTATATGACTAACACTGTTCGGAAATGCGGGATAGATTTGATCACAGGCATACGCTACTACTCCCCCACCCCCAACTGGTAGAATGGATCCAAACAGGACACGTCACTGCACGGAATTTTATGAGAAGGGAGCAAATCTTCTCTAGAATCGGTGACCATATATTACGTAAGAGCTACAAGGGAGCTTGCACAATACATCCCAAGCTAACAAGGAGTAACATCTCTCGTCAAGATCCAGGAATACCAATTCGTGAGAACCATGTGTCAGGAATAAGCATATCTACACTAAGTACATGAATCATAACAATTATTATAAATTGGAAAAAAGTTATCAGAGAATATACTCGCCTGTGATATGATATAATATGTCAACTGGATCCAATACAGCGTCTCGAGGACCTATAGATAACAAGACGTATCAATACTATGTTTAGAAAGTAAAGTCAAATCAATTTAAATCCTATTAAGTCATTCTAGGTCAAGACAAGTCTAGTTAGGTCAACCTTGGTCATAGGAGAACATTGGAAGTCAATCCGAATCAAACTAGGTCGATTTAAGTTAATAGTTGACTCACAGTTGACTTTTGGTCAATGGGTCAACTCTGGTCAACCCTAGGTCAACCCTAGGTCAATGGTGACTAACAGTTGACTTTTGGTCAACTGTTCAACTCTAATGGAATTTGGGACTAAATTGGATAAAGTGTTGACCCATGGTTGACTTTTGGTCTAAAAAGTCAACCGTGGCCAACCAAGGTCAAGACTAGGTCTAGAGGACTATTTCTAACCATTACCAACCCTTACAACCCATATCCAAGTCCATCTTGAACTCCGAAACCCATATCTTGGTCGTATGCCAATATCTTAAATTTACCCTTTATAAGGTAAATTTCTAACCTAGCCCAATACCAAGTTAGCCTACCTACGCTTGGTATTTCGACCCGTGCTTCCTAGGGTAGTAGGATACTATCCTACGCTATCATTACCTACCAAGCTTCCTAGGTAGAGTGGACATCTAGTCCATCTTACGGCGTATGTTGCCGAATCATCGATTATCTTGAGTATCGCAAGATACTCAATGATATCGTACGATATCGTCGTCCTGCTCCCACATGAAATCCCGATTTCAACCTGCGAGCCTACCTACAAAATCTAAATCACATAATCTAAGTCTCATCCAATTTTGGACGCGTTCCGACACTCGGAACTCAATTTCACCCTTCACTAAATCCTATTCACTCACTCTCCTCAAAATTCCATCCTAACACCACTATTATCACCATTTCAACTCCTACTACTACCACTCTTCTTCCCTTCTCCTTCTCCTTCTCCTTCTCCTTTTTCCTTCTTATTCTTTCCTTCTCCTTATTCTTTTCCTTCTCTTATTCTTCTTCTCCTTATTCTTCTTCTCATTCTTCTTATTCTTATTCTTCTTCTCATTCTTCTTATTCTTATTCTTCTCCTTATTCTTCTTATTCTTATTCTTATTCTTCCTCTCCTCTTACTGCTAACTGCTGCTGCTGCTGCTCATGCCTAAGCTGCTGCTGCTGCTAGTGCTTAAGCTGCTGCTGCTGCTCTGCTAATTGCTGCTGCTGCTACTGCAGTAGCTGCTGCTGCTACTGCAGTCTACTGCTGCTGCTGTCCTTCTTATTCCCTCTTCTTCTACTTCTTCCCCTCTCTCTATATATATCTATAAATATATATATCTAACTATCTAGCTATATATATATATATATATATATATATATATATATATATATATATATATATATATATATATATATATATATAGACATACACATATATATATATACTCTATATAGCTATCTAACTATCTATCTATATATATATATATATATATATATATATATATATATATATATTTTATATATATATATATATATATATATATATATATATATATATATATATATATATATATATATATATATACACACACACATACATATCTATATATGCATACATATATATATACTCACAAACACATAAATAAATAAATATATATATATATATATATATATATATATATATATATATATATATATATATATATATATATATATATATATATATATATATATATATTTGGACACACACACACTCAAACACACACTCTCACACACTCTCATGACACCACCACCACCACCACCACTCTCCTCTACACACACACACAATATATATATATATATATATATATATATATATATATATATATATATATATATATATATATATATATATATATATATATATATATATATATAAGGGAAAACCCCTAAATAAATCCTTAAACTAGGTTTTATGGAAACCTATAAAAGCTAGGGTCAAATTGTAGAGAATGGTCTCCTCTACATTTATTGTGAAGGAATAAATGATAAAGAGGAATTTATGGGGGGTTAAATGAACATACCTAAATGGTTGATCTCTCGGAGAAGAAGAACTCAAAAAGAATAAAATGGAGAGAGAGAGAGAGAGAGAGAGAGAGAGAGAGAAAGAGAGAGTTTACTTTGGAGTGAAGTAAGGGAGAGTGGCCTATGTGTGGCCGGCCATGGGGGGTTTAATGTGTCACGACCCGCACCCGTTTTTTTTTTTTTTTTTAAAACGGATACGAGACGTGTCCAAGCCAGCCTACGCCGCAGTGTCGGCGGTAGAACGCTGTCACGGCCATGAAGATCAAAATCACAAATAATCCAATGCTCATTCACATAAACTAATTTAACTTACAATGATCACAAGTTTTACTTTTGTAGAAGAATATAAACTTGTACAATTCAATGAATGACTACAACTCGACTATTTAGCTAGTCTCTAGGCTTTTGTCGGTAAGTATTCCCGTCACTCCCCAAGCTAAGTGAATCCACGGCTAACCTGAAAATGTTGGTTTCCAGTCAGGAATGGAACGAGCACAATTCACTGAATGCAATTTCAAATAAAGAAGATGACTATAAACAAGGGTTAGACATCAATCATGGGTTTGAAAATAACATGAAATATAAAAACCAATAGTAAGTAAATAGACACAAAATACTCTCCCCGACTGTTAGAAGTACCTTTGATATGTGATCGGTCTCGGGACAATTATGCGACACGGTCTACACGGTCTAAAGTTACACGGTCTACAGTTACACGGTCTACAATTACACGGTCTACAGTTATACGGTCTACAGAAAATATTGCAATAAAGAAATATTGTCTACAGAATAATAATCACGAACTACACAGATTAAATGCAATAAATAAATCACTGTCTACACGGTCTACTTTGCAATAAATAAATCACTGTCTACAAGAAATAAATGTAACACGGTCTACACGGTCTACAAGAAATAAATGCAACACGGTCTACACGGTCTACACGGTCTAAGGTCAGATCACACATCGTTGGTACTTCTCATTCCCGACTCAACAATTTATAATAGAAAATAATCACATAACTAATGAAACCAACCAATGAAATATAGTGAAAATCAATATCGAAATGCAGACAATAAACTGTACTCGCCTGTGGTCCTGTGCTGGTGAAACCGATGATCAAAACCACTCAATATGCCACTATAGTCAAAACCCGTACAACAGTCTCCGGAAGCTGAAATAAACAATACCAATGATCTCAGAATAGTCCAATTAGCTAGGATTGCCTGTCCTTACGTCCAATTCTGGACACAGGGGCAAAACGATAATTTTGGACAAAAACGATGTCCGTCGTTGGACCCGCTTTGCACCGAAAAGCGTGCCAGAGTCAACGGTCTCTAAAGTCGTCAAACTATATGTCTACGAATCCAGTTTTTCGATACGAACCCAACCGTATGTCCAAAGTTGGATTCCGGCGGGCCGTGCACAAAATCGCCCGTTGAGTGGAACCGTGGGGCCCGCAAAACGGTGGTTTTGTCAACGGTCTCAGAATTGGACCAAACTTGGCATGCAAGACCAGAAAAACGATACGGTCCTGTTGGCGCAAGTTTCGTCTCGATCTGACGAGCGTGCACAAAGTAATGACTGAATTTGCATTGGACGGATACGGGGCGATTTCGACGGATACGCGTCGAATTCGTCGCGCACACGCGACCAATTTGAATTCCGTCAAAGCCCACACGACCACGAAGCCGTTACGCAGCTTTCGATGCTTTTGGTTCGTGACCACGTCGTCCCGATTGGCGTGACGCACGTCGCGTGGATTGATTTATTGAATTTCTATACTTTTGAAAAACGGGTTTTTCCTGGTTTTCGAGGATCAATTAATCTCTACACTGTTTATGAAATTCAAACCTACGAAGTGGTTTCTGATCCCCTATAAGTAGTCTAAAAACGTGTTCAATTAGAATTCCTAGTAGGGTACTGGATCGATCGGAAACGATCTCCCAACGTGGATGCTTGGACTGTTTTTGTGTCCTGCTTTTGACAGATTTTACGTCGACTTCCCGTCGAATTATCGGACAATATGGTTCATATAATCTAAAACTAATTAGCGGATGTTGAAGTTGGTCAGGTTGACTACATACCTGAACGATCGGTTTGCAGAATGATCTCTCGTACGCGACGAGAGGTCGTCACGAAGTTGGCACCCGCTGCAGCTACTGCTGCTGTTCCACGCCTGCGCGTGCAACCGCGCGCGGCCCTGGCCGCCGGCGACGGCCTCGCGGCGGCGCGCGAAGGCTGGGGCAGGGTCGCCAGGGAGGAGGAAGGGCGGCGCGCGTGGGTTTGGTATTAGGGTTTGATGGTTTTTGCTCGAGAGGATTCTTCGTGTTCGATTATAACTGCTCTTGGGGTCGGCTGTGTATACAGGAAACCGGGGTGTTAATACTCGGCTGTGGGGTGGGTGCTTGGGCTTGGGGAATTTAGGCTGATGAGGGCTCGGTTCAGTTGGCTGGCCCACTCGTTGGGCTGGCTCCTACTCTTCTTCTCATTCTATTTCTTATCATTTATTATATAATAATACCATATGTATATATGTATATACATATATATCTATATATATACATACGTATTTATCTATGTATACACGCGTATATAATACATTCGTATATACACATTTATATATATATATTTACATAATACTAGATATACACATATGTATTCTCCTTTATATTTATATATATATTTATATATATACACTCGTACACTCTTATATATCTATATTATATACACGTACACACATATCTATATAATATATTTTTATACAATTTCACATACACACATGTATTATATGTATCTATACATACACATTCATAATATTATATATTTCTGTATACATACCCGTTGACACCCTGTATGTAAATAATATATATCCATTTATATTCATTATTGAATAGTAATGAATAAACAAATATGTGTAGGAGGCACATAATTATGAAAGGCAAATAAATTCTATGCTAATCAATTAAATAAATGAATAAAATATAATAATAATAAAATATTTCAGAATTTCGGGAAGGGGAGTTACATAATGGGTTTGGGTGGAGACCCATTAGGCCTCCACACCCAATAGACTTAGTTTGGTTCGGTTTGGATTTGGTTTGGTTCGGTTTGGTTTGGTTCAACTCCAAATTGACTAATTAAGCCTCTAAATGAATAGTTAAGCCATGGGAGTATGGTTTATGGTTTCTAGCCTAGTTATGATGGCATGTGGGCCAAGTCCATCTAGTATGTGGGTCCCACTAGCGTCCAGACTACCCGGATCTCTAACTTAAGTCCAAATTGGATAAAAGTCAAACTAAATCAACCGAATCCCTATAAATCCTATAAAATTAAATAAAATTCCCAAAAATTATAAAACTTGGAAAATGACGAAAATACTCCTAATTCGAAAACTGGGGGTGACACCAGCATACAAGTTCAGTCCACTATAGTCGAGAGGATCCGGATGGCACAGTCAGCAGATTCCAAGCTTCAACGACTCAGAGCAGAGTGTGAGGCAGGACGAAGACTAGAGTTATGCATTCATGAAGACGGTACACTTCGACATTGTAAGCGTATTTGTGTACCCAGTGGAGATATCAGACAGGAGATCATGGCAGAGGCCTACAGTTCGCAGTATTCTATTCATCCCGGTGGCACGAAGATGTACCGTGATATCCGCCAGCACTTTTGGTGGAATGGCATAAAAAGGGAGATAGCCCGGTTTGTCTCTCGTTGTTTAGTCTGCCAACAAGTTAAGACTGAACATCAGAGACCAGCTGGACTACTTCAACCATTACCAATTCCACAGTAGAAATGGGAGCATATAACCATGGATTTTGTGACTAGATTGCCTAGATCCCCGGCTGGCAGAGACGCTATTTGGGTTGTCATAGACAGGCTCACGAAGGTGGCTCACTTTCTCCCGTTCAGAGTTGGTCAGTCGACGGCTCAGCTAGCGAAGATGTATATCCGGCAGATTGTCAGATTACACGGTGTACCAGTCAGTATCACCTCGGACAGAGATTTCAGATTTATGTCGTACTTTTGGCGTAGCCTGCAAGAGAGTTTGGGGACTCGCCTCCAGTTCAGCTCAGCGTATCACCCACAGACAGATGGTCAGTCAGAGCGTACCATACAAACCTTGGAAGACATGTTGAGATCTTGTACACTCGACTTCGGTGGTTCGTGGGAAGATCACATGCACCTGGTAGAGTTCTCGCACAACAACACTTTCTAAGCTAGTATCCAGATGGCACTGTTCGAGGCACTGTATGGTAGGAAGTGTCGATCCCCGCTAGCATAGGACGATGTCGGAGAGAGGCAGATGCTCGGTCCAGAAATAATTGCTCAGACCGTTGAGGTGGTCAGGAGAGTCAGAGATCATCTTCGAGTTGCCCAAGATCGCCAGCGTCATTGGGCCGATTCTCATCGGCGCCCTCTTGAGTTTTCTCTCGGCGACCATGTATTCCTGAGGATTTCGCCTAACCGTGGCGTCATTCGTTTCGGCGTGCGGGGAAAGCTTAGTCCTAGGTATATAGGGCCATTTGACATTCTGGAGCGAGTAGAAGATGTATCCTATCGTCTCGCTCTTTCACCATCGCTACGTGATGTGCATGACGTATTCCATGTATCCTAACTGCGACGGTGTATCCCGGATCCGAGCCACATCCTGGATCATTCGGAATTGGTTGTTGGTACCAACCTTTCGTATGAGGAGAGGCCCGTGTCTATATTGGACCGAAGAGAGAAGACACTCAAGAACAAGACTATCAAGTTTGTCCGAGTTGCTTGGGGTCATCACTCTTTGGGTGAGTCAACGTGGGAGCGTGAGGATGATATCCGATCGCGATATCCCCACTTGTTTGACTCGTGAGGTATAATATCTTTCTTATGCCTTACACTTCGAATTCTTGCTTGCATATTTGATTGCTTGATTGATTGCTTAGTTGTAGATTGCATCTGATAGTGTAACTTGTCCCGACACCACTAGTATCTTTAATTAAATTTCGAGGACGGAATTCTTTTACGGTGGGTAGAGTTGTCACCCTCGAAATCCGTGTTACGTATTTTCGTATACGTGTACATATTTTGGGTCCGTATTTTTATTAGTCATGGTTAGCTAGTCATGATTTTATTTTTTAGAATGTTGCATTGGCATGGTTATTTTGGCATTTCATTGGTTATGGCTTAGCTTGGTTCAGTTTAGCTTGGTATGGTTTGCTTTTGGGTTCATCATGAACCAAAAGAAAACCCCTACCTACTACCACCATCATCATTTAAAACCCAACCCCCTTTCTCTCTCATCTTTACTCTTTATTTATTTCTTCATCTTCTTCCTCTTAACTTCTCCACCTACCAAGAGAAGCTTAGGCAAGTGCAACTTGCTTCATGATGGATCTCAAGTTTTATTGTTTCATTCTCTTCCTTACTTGATTTTAAGCCACTTTAGAACTTGACATTTTTTATTTTGGTGGATGGATTCATGTAGATCTAAGTGTATATTATTTTCGTTTTCTTGGGTTTTGATCTATTAAACTTCATTATTTTTATGTTTTGATTATTCCATGTTGTAGAGAATTCGATTTTACCCAAAATAGACCTTTGAAAAGTTAGATTTTGACTTATTTTGAGGAAGTTATGGCCAAAAGTATTTTTGGCCATTTCTATGTTCATCGGTCCTGATTTTGGCAGGGACGATGAATAGTGCCACAGACGCATGGATGAATAGTACCGTATAAATAGTGCCGCAGCCGCATAGATAAATAGTGCCGCATGAATAGTGCCGCAGCCGCATGGACGAATAGTGACGCAGCCGTATGGATGAATAGTGCCACATGAATAGTGCCGCAGCCGCATGGATGAATAGTGCCGCATGAATAATACCGCAGAATGCCGCATAGGGCCTATTTTGGCTGTTTTAAGTCCTTTTTGGCTGAATTGTGGCCAGAATTTCTTCCAACTCCCAACATGAAAGTTGTAGATCTTTTTCTTGGCTTCAAGAATATGTTATTAGCTATTTTATGCAAGTTTCTCTCATTCATGATAATGAAAGGATAGAACATGATAGTGGTCCGTCGTGGCGCACTCTTGACAAGTAAACATGACATGTAATTTGGAACGCCGTTGCGACGGCTATCTCGACATGCTAGTAATCCTCCTCTTGATACCGTGGACGATTGTGCTTGTACAAATAAACCAGTCTTGTCTTGCATCATGTCTAGGACAGGGACCCCTGAATACCACGGTCAGGGGTACCTACTAAATTCAACTAAGGTTAATAACTAGAATAATCCAGTAGTCATGAAGAGATTTCCCAGCTACAGGCAATCCCGTTATCTGGGCGCTCAAGTGGACTTGTAGCCTACCGACGAGTAGGACACATTTCCAGCACACAGTCACGTGTTGCATTCTTCATAAACGGACATTCGACCTGGATAACCGGATGGTCTATAGGACTTGTGGCTGTTGGGATAATCTCATTGCATCTTGCTAGTAACTAGGCCTGTGATAACCCTATATAGTTATAAGTATCAAGACGTACTCTTGATTGACCGTGATTGATTGGATGGAGTTTATTCCAGCTTAGTCTTATCCTGATCCTGTGCAAGATTGTGACATGACATGATTATTGATGCTTGCCTTAACAATAACGATCGGGGGTCCAGCTCTGTTCAGGCGAAGGGTTACAACCTCGGTCCTTATTTGGTTTAAGGGTTGTAACCTGGCTCCCGGAGCAGTTCTGTGTCCTCTCTTCGTTTATTGTCTTATTGCAACCCCATGCCATGTTCGTCATGTTTTACCTTACCTTAATACCATGATTATTTATACTGGCCTTAGCAATAAAGATCAGGGGTCCAGTTCTGTTCAGGCGAAGAGTTACAATCCCGGTCCTTGTTTGGTTTAAGGGTTGTAACCTGGCTCCCGGAGTATTTCTGTGTCCTCTCTTCGTTTATTGTCTATACTGTACCAATAGTATTTGAGACGGGTTTCTATTCAGGTGAAGGGTTACAACCCCGGTCCTTATTTGGTTTCAGGGTTGTGATCTGGCTACTTGAATGGTTTCCTCGTACTCAGTTTACTGTTGTTATCTCTATTATTATCAGTTCTTTATTTATTATTTATCTTTAATATTCTATTGTGATATGCTGGTTTTAGTTCCTAAGTGAAGCCTCCTTTGTGGCACTTGCTCTTTGTGGGGTCTGATCCAGCTGATTTTGTGTGACCAGATATCGGAGCAGCACCAGAGGATCCACCTATCTTCCAGCCAGATGGTGACCACCAGGCGTAACCCTGGCAACGAGTGGGTTTTTTTTGTCCTTCCACTTTATTGTAAAGATTATTCTTTTGAGACGTTTAGCCGGCGAGCACGTGTTAGCTCGTATTGCACCTTTATTTACTGTCTGCCTACGGGCTGTAACATGATTGACAGATCCTAGGTTTGATCATGTATGACTGAACTCTTGCTAGTCTTGACATTTTGTACGACTAACTTCATGATCATCCAATATGTAATGTATGGGATGCCTTGCTATTATATATTTGGTGCTATGACATCTTGTAACTATTATTGCTTGCTTGAGATTGAGACAATAGGCTTGTTCATGACCATAGGAGACTGTTGGCTTGTAGTTAAACCATCATGTATCTAGACAGCCGTGACCGTATAGCGAGGTGGATTGCATTTCAATATACGTAGCTGGCTATGTACGCCCCCGCTCTCCAGTATTCTTGTTTGGAACGTTACAAAATTACAAAAAAAATATTCTCTATAATAATCAATATTTAAAAAAAAATTGGGAAGGGAGGTGTGGGTGGGCGTCCGTGGCCCCTCTTTCACTCTATATAGATCCGACCCTGAGACTAGAGGTCATTTAATATATATATATATATATATATATATATATATATATATATAAACGTGCAGTGTCATATTGCTTTCAGAGGCCCCAAGCCAGTAATTTGACAATATAATATTAATTTTGAACTAATATGAGATAAAAAGATTCTTCCATATATTCTACAAATTGCTGATTATATATATATATATATATATATATATATATATATATATATATATATATATATATATATGAAAATTTAACAACTTTATATAAAACTAAAGAAGCCAACAAATACTGGTAACAAGTCCAAAGAAAAGAATCGCTAACAACTGACCCTACCATCTTTTTAATCTCACTCGCTTAATCCTAACCCAAACCATGTAATATAGGATTGTTCTGTATAAATACATTCAGATGGTTATATATATATATATATATATATATATATATATATATATATATATATATATATATATATATATATTCGGGTCGCATGTCTCATCACTACCACTAAACTAAAAGATCATTGGCATAAAAAATATATATATAACTAAAAGATCATTGGCATAAAATATATATATATAAACAAAAAAAAAAAAAAAATATATATATATATATATATATATATATATATATATATATATATATATATATATATATATATATATATATATATATATGAAAGCAATTTCGTGAGATCAAACACACCCAACTATGATACTTATGTTTCCACCTCCTTGCCACTTGAGGTAGGAGACTTTGATTTTTTTTTTTTTGTTGTTCGTTTTGCTTTGTTTTACGTATTGCTCCATTTTGTTCCTTAAATTTTTTTTTTCTCAAGGGAGGGGAAAAAATGCCCTTTCAGAATTGCCTACACTCGTGTTTTACATAGACTAATTATATGGGCACATCCAAAAGTGATCGGGACTAGTCTATTTTTTTAATTTTTCGGACAGTCCAGTCTGTAGACTGGACTGTCCAGTTTCTAACAAGGACTGCCATGATCTAACAAGGACTGTCCACTTTTCTGGCAGTCCAATCTATAGACTGGACTGTCGGAAAAGTGGACAGTCCTAGGACTGCTACAATGGAATAGCCTCGATCACTTTTGACTGTGCCCATATAATTTGCCTTTACATATTGCTCCACCATTTGTTGGAAGAAAAAGAAGGTCCTTTCATAATTGTTGAAAACATATTAAATTTTAGTATTTGTTCCTCCCTTAGAGCATCATTAGTAAGGCCCATCCCATTTTCTAGATTCTAGATTTAGAATGTAGGAGCTCATTTTGTAGAATAATAAGTCTCATCCCTAGTCCCAATTTCTACAATTTCGGTCCCAACCCATCCATGGGTGCTAAGGGTTGGGCCTCCCAATTTCTAGATTCTAGATTGTAGAAACTCGTTTTGTGGAATAGTAAGTCCAAATTTGGAGCTCAACTTTCTAGATTTTAAACTTTATATTATTTTTTTCCTACATTAATTTTTGACCACACAATTTTTGGGACCGGAGCTCACTTTATCATTTTCTACTATTCTCATACAAACCCAACCCATTCTACATTTACTTTTTTTTTTAAAATTTTGGACTCCAAATTGCATTGGAGAGTCTCAACTACTAATGATGTTCTTAGAATGTCGCATGAGAGAGGGATTTCCCATCGTTGTATGTATGTCCGGCCTTGACAACTTTGACGTAATTCCACGATGCTATTTTAGTTGTTGAGTAAAAGAGAACTAGTCCACAAAAACATAAAAGGTACGTGTAGGAAGTCAAGTTTTTTATTTTATTTTTTATGTTAACATATTTTGTAAAAATGTCGAATGGTCAATATACCTCATTAATGAATTTATCTAGGAAAATTTTGTAGATATCGAAATAATAAAAATCGGACAAATCAAATATGTCAAATTAATAATAAGTGTACAACGTAAACACTAAGATTTTATTTTTTTGGGTGTGTGAGAGAGATCACATTACAATTCTTAGCCACAATTTAGGTGGTTAAAAGCTTTTTATTTTTTAGAGAAATTTTGACTTATTTTTCACTTTGTTTACCATATTTTACGATACATTCCATTGTTTTACAAAAATGCACAGTCCTTCCACTTTGGACAGAATTCGTCAGAAATTGACGGTCAACTGTCTTGATCAAATTTTTTTGACCAAAATGTCCCTTCCATTTTTTTTCTTCCTCTTTTCTCTCACCTCCCTCCCCCTCCCCCCCCCCCCCCCCCCCCCCCGGCGCTTGCAGGATGTCGCCGCCACCGCCCCCGCTCCCCTTCCCTCTCCTCGCCGTGTGCTCCCCCCTCCCCGCCTCCGCCGTCGCTGCTGCCGTTGCTTGCCGTCGCCGGAGGAGGAGGAGGGGGCGGTGGCGAGGAGAGGGGAGCGGAGGGAGGAGGCGGTTGGCGGGGAGGGGGACTGCCGCCGCCGGAGGAGGAGGAAGGCGCGGTGGCGGGGAGGGGGGGGGAGGCGGTGGCGGGGAGGGGGGGAGCGGAGGTGGTGGTGGCCGGGGAGCGGAAAGAGGAAATGGGAAGAAGACGGGGACATTTTGGTCCCAAAAAACATTCTTGACGGATTCTGTCCAAAGTAGGGGAGACGGTACATTTTTGCAAAACAGTGGGGTGCATCATGAAATATGGTAAACAATGTGGTGGACAAGTCAAAATTTTTCTATTTTTTATTATATAAGAAACTTTTTCAAAGTATAGAGATATGGACGTTTTATGTAGACTAGTAAAAGCATGTGCGTTGCACGTAAAATATTTTTTTTTTTCTAAACTTATCATAGTATAATTAAAAAATAAAAAAGAGGGTATTGGATTATGCAGAGAGAAAGTTTAAAATTATAATTTTTTTCATAATTTATTTTAAATTAAATGGTTGATGATATATAACGGCTTAGACGATTCATTTTTGAATCATTTAGAAGCCGCATTATATAGTAGAAGATGAGTAATGGCTGGAATGACGGAGAGAAAGATGCAAGAATCCCTTTGTGAAGAAAGAGAGTGGAAGAGAGATCATATTGTAATCTTCCTGATCAAAATTATATTTAAATATATTCGTAAACGTCTTCATAATTACCACATGTTAGTTATCCTATTTGTTCCAACCTTTTACGATTCATGGTTAGTAAGGCCTGGTTTGGTTCATGGAATGGAAGAAAAATAAAATCAATTCTTTGACTTTTTTTTTACTTTAAAAAATAACAATTCCTATAGTAAATATTTCAATGTTGGAAATTGATTCCTTGCTTAGATGTATGGAATCACTTTTCTTCCTAATTTTTCTTCCGTTGAAAATTATTTTCTTTTTCTACTTAATTTCTTTAACATCCAAACATAAAAAAGTAATCACTTTCCTTTTTCAATCCGATGTTTACGTAAACAAAACGAAATGTAAACAAGTTGGAGTGATTGTTCGAAAATCTTGATTTTCGCAGAGCTGACTCTATTTCTGGGGGGAGACTCCATCTAGGTAGGTAATTATTTCTGCTATGATAATCCGTATATTTATTTTATTTTATTTGTTTCTGCAAGAGAACAATATTTTCTGTGAGAATATTGTCTGCAATAAGAGTATTCTATGCGAGAACAACGTTTCTTGCGAGAAGAACATTTCCTGCCAAAAAAATTCTCATTTTGTCCATTAGACTGATTGTGATCCCGAAAGATCTGGTATTTTTTGTCGTGACGGCTCCTTTTTTTTCTTGAAAAAAAAACTTTAGATCGTACTTATTGGTTACACATTTTATTTCTGAGCTTGGTAGATTTTTTTTTAGCATGGTAGAGGTAGAGCGTGGTAAAACTCTTATGGATGAAAAGAAGAAAGGAAAAATCTTGTGTTTATTTAATAGAGTGATGTTATATATACCTCCAAAAGCTTTAGATCGTCCTTCCGTCATGTGACACTTTTTTATTGACCGAAGCAAATAGAAGGGAGACCGAGGTTGGAAAAAGACATACAAATAGAAGAGAGCCACGTGACAGAAGGACACGAATTGATAAAATTTGGAGATACATATAGTATTTTTCTATTTGATAAAGAAAACAATCCAAGAATGAGTGTGCTATTTTAGAAAAAATAATACTCATAAATAGGTATCATATTGCAAGTTCTTATTTGAGTTTTAATTATAACTATACATTATTAAATGTGGAAACCACTATTCTTTATAATTCATGTGAGTTTCTTTTGGTTAATTAAACTTACCTTTTATGATTCTAGTATTGAAATATAAATGATTTGTCACAAGATTTTCTATTCCTCCTCGTGGCCAGTTTCCTAAATATCAAATTTTGCTATTATTGGGTCTCCTAGAATTGCATGTTACTTTAATTGATTTTAATTTCTTAACGATATGGAATCAGAAATTTTGTTGTAGCGAAAATATATTTATATAAATTCGACAAAACAAAATAAGTATAGAAAAATTAGACGAAAAAATAGATTAACATTAAAATATGACATAGAGGATTTTCGGACAGAAAATGAATGGGCTTAGCAAAAAATGGGCGGGCCGGATTTGGTTTAGGGGTTTATGTGAATTGGTTGGTTTGGTTTAGGAGATTGTTTAATGCATGAACCAATGAGCCAATCCATTGATTTAATGCATGAACCAACTCCTTGATTTAATACATTCATTCCCATGCAACTATCTATTCATTCACAGCCTCTAACTCCATTAATGTAATGCATGAACCAATCTCTTGATTTAATGCATGAACTAAGCCATGCACATTAATGAACCAAACAAGCCAACCAAGGACCAACCCCAACCTGCCAGAATCCCGTCAACTCAGTTGGCGGAAAAGTGCACATGCAAAGAATTCCGGCAACTCGATTGACAAAAATTTGGTTGGTCATTTTTTCGTCAACTCAGTTAGCGGAACGTTTCGGCTTTTATAATTTTTTCATAGTTGTTTCGTTTTGCCTAATTTACACAAATATATTTCGTCACAACAAATTTTCTGATATGGAATTGGAACTTTCCAAGACTTTCTTAGGCCACTGCCCCCAACTTTTGTGAGACTTGCTGCATTACATGCATTTTGGGCCCACTACTTCCAACTTCTACCTTTTTTATAAATAGAAGGAATAATACTCCCCTAGCTCAATCCACTAATCTTCCACCACCCAGCTAGGATCTTATGTCTCTTTCCGGTAATCACAAGAGTCACTCGATTTTGACTACATAATTATTTTTTGTTAAAATATCGATCGTGGACGAATTGATGACGTAGGAGCACAAAGTTTAATGCTAAGAGGGAGAAGTTTGACATTTATAAATTATCACGACATCTATTAAACCGCAGCCACGCGTCCCCCCTATTGGCCCAAACACAGCCCCCTGCTAACGTCAGCACCCCCCCCCCCTCCCCCAATCCCAACCAACGAGTGGAGGATACGTGGCACCGCGGTTTAAAGTCGTGCCCTCCCTCGGTCTATGTAGAAGCGATGTTGTTTCTCTAAACTCAACAGCAAAAGCAAAGGAAAGAAAATTAATTCTTGCCTTAATTTTAACTTGATATTTTCAGCTATTCCATTTTCTCAATTTGATAACCTAAACTTCCATAGTTGAACAAGTTAATACACTGTTAGATTATATTTGTAATATAAATATGGCCCATACCCATAAGCCCAAATGTAGACACTATATATATTGTAAGAAACCCTAGCAATGAGAACAAGGCATTATTATTTCCTACATGGTATCAGAGCCTCCAGAAATCCTAACCGTCATATTCACCATCCTCGATCCGATTTCTACGCGCCCGACGCGCCTGACGCGCCCGATCCGGCGCGCCCGCCGATCCCCTACGCCCGCCGCGCCGATCTTGGTGAATATCCAGTGGTGGTGGAGAGGCGAACCTCGCATTAGCTGGCGGTGCAACGACAACGGCGTCCTTGGCAAATAGTGATTTGATCAGGGCAGGGGTCTTCAAGAGGCGGCGGCCTGTCATCCGTGGGTATACGTCTTCAAGGAAATAATAAGCATGACCCGCAATCATTCCCAGAAGATCCACCCATGAAGTTGATTCCCTTTCTCTGAACAAAAATAATTCCCTTAGGATTCGCATGTTCCGAGTGCCTCGCCTGAAGTTGATTCCCTTCCCTTTCGGCTCCGGGCGGATTTGCTGAGCAAGCAAAAAAAAAACAAAAAAAAAAAAACAAAGACAAAAAAACAAAAAAAACAAAAAAAACAAAAAATCTCTTTCGCAGTTTCGTCGGAGTTGTACAAATTTTTGTACACCCGACATCCACTCACCCCTACGCGTCAGATCCGGCGCACCTGATCGCGGCCGATTCGCCGCCGACCCCGTCCATCATCGGCCGATTCGTCGGCGTTGTACAAAATTTTTGTACACCCGACATCCGCGATGGCAGATGATGCTGCGTCCAGCTACTCCGTCGCGACTGGCGGTGGCAGTGCACATAATCCAAATTATCCTAATCCGAAGGATCCATATTTTTTGAGTTCTGCTGATCAACCAGGAAGTATCATTACTCCTATTGTTTTTCGTGGACCAAACTATGCTGAGTGGTCTCGGTCGATACGTCTCTCCCTGATCTCTAGACGAAAGATCACTTTTCTGGAGGGTACTGAAATCAAACTTGTTAATGATGCTAGCAAATTGCTTGATTGGCGATGCGTGCAAGCGCTATTGGTTCAATGGGTTCTTAATACCATTGATCCGTCTCTGAAGAAATCTTTGCCGTACTTTGAGGAAGTTTATCCATTGTGGAACTTGTTGGCGAAAAGATTTGTTGTTAGCAACGGCACTCGGAAGCAACAAATTAAGGTGGCTTTGGCCGAGTGCAAACAAACGGCGTCGATGTCTGTGGAAACCTATTTTGAAAATTTGCAGTCTTTGTGGGATAAACAAGCTGCTTATTTCCCAGTGCCAACTTGTACCTGTGGTGCACTTGCTGCCAAGCTACAGGCTATGAGGGATGAAGACCACTTTCAGGACTTTATGTATGGGTTGAATGCTGAGTTGTATGGTCATACCCGATCTAATCTTCTGGCTCAGGATCCTCAGCCAAGTTTAGATCGGGCATACCAGACAGTCCGTGAGGAGGAGGATATGCGAAAATCTCAGGTCCAATCCTATATTGAGGAGGTGATGGCGCTGGCTATCAAGTCTTCGCCTCGTATTTCTACTACTTCTACTATTAGAACCTCAGATTCCTGGGACAAATCAGGTATGATCTGTACTCATTGCAAGAAAACAGGTCATGATATTGCAACTTGCTTTGCCAAGATTGGCTATCCAGAGTGGTGGGAGACTCATCCTCGGCGTGAGGGCAGACGTGGTGCTGGTGGTGGCAGAGGCCCGGCACCACCGCAGAGATGAGATGGGGGACGTGGTGCTGGTGGCGCAGGGGTTGTTCATCATGTCGCCGCTGCTGGTCATGGTGTCCCTACTGGTCTTGCTGGAAGTTCGGCGGATATGATGCATGGAGGGTATCCTTCACCACTCTCAGGTGAACAATGGCAGAAACTGATGAGCTTGCTGGGTAACGACAATTCTTCCAACCCTGGTTCTTCAAAAATGGATCGTCTGATGGGTAAGAATTCTTCTGTCCCTTGGATATTCGATACTGGGGCTACTCTTCATGCGACAGGCTCTCGTGACTGTTTAGTTGATTGCTTTGAGGGTCCTGTTTGTCCTGTGATTTTGCCTGATGGAAGCACTATTGAGACTACTTCCTATCGCCAGGCCTCGCGAGATTCAGGTTGGCGCGCAGCTATGCAAACTGAAATACAGGCTCTGGACGATAATGGGACATGGAGTCTTGTCGATTTGCCTCATGGGAAGAAAGCATTGGGAAGTAGATGGGTGTACAAAATAAAGTACAAATCCGACGGAAGTATTGAGCGCTTAAAGGCACGGCTGGTTGTGTTCGGTAATCATCAGGTTGAGGGAATCGACTATTCAGAAACATTCGCCCCGGTAGCTAAGATGCCTACAGTTCGGACGTTCTTGGCTGTTGCAGCTGTGAAAGGCTGGACTTTGCACCAGATGGATGTGCACAATGCTTTTCTTCATGGAGATCTGACAGAAGAAGTATATATGAAGTTGCCGCCAGGTTTTTCGTATAGTAAACCCAACAAAGTGTGTCGCCTGCGTAAGTCTCTATATGGATTGAAACAGGCACCACGTTGATGGTTCGCTCAGCTTACTGCTTCTCTGATATCCTATGGATTTATTCAATCACATTCCGATTATTTCCTTTTCTCTTTTTTAAGGGGAAGGTAGAGTTGCATGTTTTGATCTATGTGGATGATATGATTGTGTCTGGTAATGACACAGGTGCTTTAGATGCTTTCAAAAAGTACCTTAGTTCTTGCTTTCACATAAAGGACCTTGGTGTGTTGAAGTACTTTCTTGGCATAGAGGTGGCTCGGAGTGCGAAAGAAATTTCCTTGTGTCAAAGGAAGTATGCTTTGGACATCATTTCAGAATGTGGTTTGCTGGGGTCTCGCCCTGCTAGTTTTTCCATGGAGCCCAATCACAAGCTGGCAGAATCGACTAGTCCAAGGATGGCGGATGCAGAGACTTATCGGAGACTGGTTGGGAGGTTGATTTATCTATCATTTACTCGTCCTGACTTGGCCTATGCTGTGCATATCTTGTCTCAATTCTTACAGGAGCCTCGATAAGATCATTGGCATGCTGCTTTGAGAGTTGTCAGATATCTCAAAAATGCACCAGGACAGGGTATTCTTTTGAAAGCTGATTGTGATCTCCGTCTTTCTGGTTGGTGTGATTTCGACTGGACAAGTTGTCCTTTGACTCGCCGCTCTGTTACAGGCTGGTTGGTGTTTCTGGGGGGCCTCCTATTTCTTGGAAGACCAAGAAGCAATCAACTGTCTCCCGATCTTTTGCTGAAGCTGAATACCGATCTCTTGCTGCGCTTGTTTGTGAGTTAAAATGGTTGAAGGAGTTACTGGCGTGTTTGGGCGTTCGCCAGGAGTCTGCTATGTCGGTGTATTGTGACAGTCAGTCAGCCCTGCACCTGGCTCAGAACCCGGTATTTCATGAGCGCAGTAAGCATATTGAGGTGGATTTGTATTTTGTTCGCGATGCTATTAGAGATGGCACCGTAATAGCTTCGCATGTTCCTACTTCTTCTCAACTGGCTGATATCTTCACCAAGCCCCTTGGAAAGCAAGTGTTTGATTCTTTTCTTCCCAAGTTGGGCATTTGTGACTTGCATGCTCCAACTTGAGGGAGGGTGTTAGATTATATTTGTAATGTAAATATGGCCCATACCCATAAGCCCAAATGTAGACACTATATATATTGTAAGAAACCCTAGCAATGAGAACAAGGTATTATTATTTCCTACATACACTTAACAGTATTAATAAAAAAATAAAAGGACAAAAATACTTCCATTCTCTTTCTCCTTTCTTTTCAGCAGCAGCGGCGGCAGGAAAGTGGCAGGAGGAGGGGAGGTGGCAGTAGGGGGGCTCCTCTCTCTCTCTCTCTCTCTCTCTCTCTCTCTCTCTCGTAGGCAATAGCAGCTGGGCGACGGTGTGATTTGGGGCGAGGGATCATTTGATCAAAAAAATTTAACGAAAAAAATAACCTCTGACAGAAGGGTATTCACTTGAAAATAGTCAATAGTTGTTGGTACTAAGTTGTCCAGTTTTAAAGTGTAGGATATTAAGTTGAAAAACGTGAATAGTTAAGGGTACCAAGTTAACAATTTGCCTTAATTCTTTGCTCTTACTTTTCTTTGAGAATTATGATTTCCATTGATTTACTTTTTGGTGTTTGAAAATATCATGAATATGATTATAATACATCTTTGAACATGAATATTTTAGTTCTAAATTTTTGTAATAAATATAGAAATCTAGGAGGAAAAGTGAGTGGTTGGGGGTGGATAGGAGAATTATTTCCCCCTATTTTCTTTTCCTATATAGATTAGTCCTAAAAAAATTTATAATGAATGCAGAAAAATAGAAGAAAGAGTAATAAATTTTTGACAGCAGAAAATATTTGCATTGTACTGTTGTTGATAACTTGATATATAAACAAACATATACTTAATCCTTAGATAATGCAACCTTTTCAAATGTAAGGAGCCTATTATGTGATATTCAAAGATATCAAGGCGACGATGAAAAAGTCAGTGCGGACAAGAACCGCATGAAGAGTCCGAAATGACATGACGACCGACTTAAAAATCGTGTGTGGAGAGGCACATGATTTAACTGAACCCGCACGTGCTGAAATAAGAAGAAAAAAAATCAAAGCGAATCGTATTTTATTTTATTTACAAAGAGCAAATAATTTTTTTTATTCTTTTAACTATTTATATACATAATTATTCAAATATTCATGTTAAATTTAATAAATAACTTTAATTAATAAACATATGTAAAGATACTTTTGAAAGAAAAATATTTTCACGACAAAGCTTAAACTTTTCGTAGTATATAATATAGTAAGTATAAGTGAAGGAAAAAAATCATGCAACTTATCACCGATTACTCAAGCTACATGTAGGACCTCTTTTGATCGATATAAGTTGGAGGAAGTGTAAAAGTGGTATTTGTAACATTGCATCTGCATCCCGTATGCATATGTATCCAAGTTACCAACTGTGGCTGGTTACAAACTATTTCGTCTCTCAGGGAAGTGGATAAGTTCACAGTTCCAATATTTGGATACAAATGTGTGAAAGTGATGTAAGTGTGAAACAGTCGCGTCGAAAAAAGAAAAAAGAAAAAAGAAATCAAATCTGTCCACTTCCCTTGTATGGGAACAGAACCTAAAATTATCTACAGTAAAGACACTCCAAATACGTACTCTGAATTATTAAAAATTGTATAAATTATTACTTTTGGAATATTTTTTGATATTGGTACACAATGATACACTCCAAACAATTATTCCAAATTAACATATTCTATTTTATTTTTTCTTCCATGTTTGGTAAGATTTTTTTTCTTTCTATTTTTTTCTTCTTCCATGTTTGGTAAAATTGGTTAATATTAGTGGACACATAAATTAATGTACTGGAGCTAACACACGCTCCAAATCTGGAATGTCTCTTAGCTTTCTAGCAATTTTCAAGTATGGACAAGTGTCCATTATAGTCTTCAAATGCTATAAACTTTGACTAAAGTCAAAATGTAGCATTGAAATCTCCTCCAATATAGATACTCTAACGGGCTGTTTGAATAGATGTAACTCTTTGAAAGTGTGAAAGTGACACTTGCAGCAAGTTGAGTTTCCGTGGACTTGCAGCAAGTGGCACTTTTCAAAATGTGTTTGGATAGAATATTTTTTGTCTACTGCAAGTGGAAAAAAAAATTGGTTTGGTATTTGGATAGTTATATAAGTAGAAAGTGAAAGTTTTTTTTGAGATGTGGTAAACCTAGGTATGGTTACCCCCCAATAATTAAATTATTTATCATAATTAAACCAAAAAAATTAAATAAATTAAACTAAATAAATTAATTAGCTACCATAATTAGCTGCTAATTATATGTCATAATTAGCTACTAATTACCATAATATATTAATTATCTATTAATATTAACTTCCCCCCCCCCCCCCCCCCCCCCTTCTCTCTCAAATTCTTCTTCTTCTTATTCTTCATATCTCTGTCTCTGTCTCTCTCTCTCTGTGGCCCCTCCGGCCTGGCCGGCCACCGCCCTCCCCACCACCCTCTCCACCACCACCACACCGCCACCGCCCTCTCCACCACCACCACAACCGCCGTCACCCCAGACCCCCATCCCTCCTCTCCGCCGCCACCCTCCAGACCACCAACCCCTCTCCACCGCCACCGCCACCACCACACCGCCACCGCCCTCTCCACCACCACCGCAGCCGCTGCCACCACCCCAGACCCCCATCCCACCCCTCCACCGCCACCTCCAGACCACCATCCCCTCTCCACCACCACCGCCGCCGCCACCTCCAGACCCCATCCCACCTCTCCACCACCACCGACGCCAAGTTCACCACTTGCAGCACACTTCTCCCTCTTTTGGGCTGCAAGTGGAGAGGGATAAAAAAGAGGAGGACAAAAACTGAACTGCAACTGAGATTCTCCATTTTTTTTCCTCTACTTGCTGAGAACCAAACTGCGGAACTCCCCGCTGCTCCTTCCAGTTGCAGCATAATGGAACAGTTAGAACATAGATGCTTGCAACCAAACAGCGCCTAATAATATGTTACAATAGTGTCACTTTTACCGCACTTTCAAAATTTATCCAAACATTGAAGGTGTTTATTTTGGACTGTATATGCAACAGAAGTGGGACTTTCAGACTTACTTCCAGACAATTGTGAATGAGCGCAGAGTCTTCCGGGAACAAATTAGCTCTTTTTTTTGTTTTAAGTAGCAATAGATAGGAAGCAACGTCGGGGTCATAACATCAAAGAGTTTCTCTACTCGGTAATCTCGTTATACTAGTTCGCTTTTGGAGTATCATTTTTATGATGAAACGAATGTTCTCTGTCTCGGCTCAACATCCACGACACGATACGAACACGGACACAGCACCGTCGTGCCTATGCCTCGGGTTCATCTCGCTTTCGGTCGTCGGGACGGTTCACAACGGGCGGTAAGACACGAAGCCGGGCAAGGACTTGAGCGTGGTCACAATGTCGTTGCAGCGGAGCATCAAGCTAAGCAACTTGTGCGTGACGTCCGTATCGTCGTCGTTCTTGCTCCTCTCCTCGGCCGCGCCGCCGCCGCCGTACCGCAGGACTTGTTGGCGCAGACGAGGCTCGCCAAATTGGCTCACCGGAGGTCTGTTTTGGGGACGGAGAGGCAGCGGCGGAGGCTCAAACGAGCGGGGCAGCATCGAAGCAGGCGGTTGAGATGGCACGGGACGGGGCAGAAGCGGGGGCTGGGGTGCGAAGGTGGCGGTTCTCGGTGGCAGGAAATCGGTAGACGACTTCGGCGCTCGGGTTGAAGAAGTCAAGGACGACGACGGCAGCGGTAGTGACGGAACGTCCGGAGAACTGGCGTTAACCGGCGCCGACACCCGTTCGACATCGCCGGTCAGCTTGAACTTCACCCGCTGGTTCTCCTTCCCTGCATCCTCACCGCCGGGCCTCTTCAGGATAGACTTCAGCGGGAGATGCGAGGGCCTTCCGTTCCCCGGCCTCGACTGCGAGGAGCTCACGGGTTGCGGCTCCGGCAGCCTTCTCCCAGGATCGGGCTGTGGGCCCGGCATCTCGGCTTCCTTGACGCTGTACCTGACCTGGATCTGCCCGAAGAGGTTGTTGTCCCTCACGTAGCTGTAGGCCTCCAGGGCGTCGGCCTTGTACCTGAACTGCACCCGGCAGGAGTGCGTGTTCCAGATCACGCGGCAGCGGTCCACGACGATCGGGCCGAAGCGGACGAACCGGGCCTTGAGGTTCGCGACAGAAGGCAGGGTCGACCGGGGCGGGAACTTCAGGATCAGGTTGGTCGGGCTCTCCTTCTTTGGCGGCAGCGGCAGAAGCGGCTCCTGCCTCTCTGGTTTGCCGGCTGGGTCCGCAGCAGCGGCGGCGGCGGCGGCGGGGAGGGACGAATTTGCGGACGTCGACGCAGCATTGCTGTCCTTGTGCCCCTGCGGTGCCGTCTGGGGGGCAAGAGTAGCCTTCTTTCCGGCAGCCAGCGACTTGAGCTGGTCCAGTTTCTTGGACCGCTTGGCCGAACTCTCCTCCTGTCGGTCGGAGAGGGGGCGCTTCCTGCCGGACTTGGTCGGATCACTGGACCTCTTAAAGAGGCTGCCTAGCTTCACCTTGATGGCCTTCTCCTTCTTTTCCTTCTTCTCCTTCGGTTCCTTGGGAGGAGGAGGAGGGCTGGATGGCTTGCGGGGACGAGCTTCTGGTCGTCTCCCTCGGAAGGAAGAGGAAGAACCGAGCTCTTCTGGTACATGAGGGACCGGAACTTGAGGAAGACCCAGCAGGCGGTGGCCGTGGCGTCGCAGTCGACTCCGTAGAACGGGTCCATGGCGAGGGCGGAGAGGTCGTCCAGCAGCTGGGGCAAGTCGAGGCGGCTCGGGTCTATTTGGGGGGGCGAGGCTGCCGGGGGTGCATTGCTGTCCGACACATCCGTAGGCGGCACTTCGGGTCGGGCGTCGGCGTCCTCCTCTATCCCCATGGCAAGCTTCTTCAAGGTTGAGGCCATAGAACCCAACCCTTCTATCTTTTTCTTCTTCTTCTTCTTCTTCGTCTTCGTCGCCTTCGCCTGCAGGGTTTCTCCTTTGTCATCAACATCCTCTCGCGGGCGTGGGCGTTTCTTCTTCTTCTTCGGCTTCAGCTTCGCTTCTACAGACTTGCCTTCCCTGTCGGGTTGGGAAGCATCAATGCCTTGTGTCGAGTCATGATCGACGACCGGGATCGGGACGGATGGTTCGGCTGGCATTGTCGTCGTCGCGGGTGCAGCCGCTGGAAGAGGCGGAGCCGGAGGGGACATCGGTTTCGGCTTCTGGTCGTCGCCGTCGTCGACGCGGATGCTTTCGGACTCCCGCTTCGGCAGGACAAAGCGGTCCGTCTCCGGTGGGGGCGTCGCGCCGGGCTGGGTGGGTTGAAGAGGAGGAGGATACGATGCATCGGGGAGAGGATTGGAGATGGGATGCTCGTCGCGTCTCTTGAGCAAGTACTTGTCCTCCTCCTTCTTCGAGGAGGCCGCGGTGGCGGCGGCGGCGGCGGATGACTTTGTTGCTGTAGCAGAGAAGCGTCTAGGAAGGGAACTACCATCGTCTTTCTTCTTCTTCTTTTTCTTCTTGTTGCTGCGGCTGCTGCTGCTGCTGCTGCCTAGGGCTTCAGCTATCACCAGAGGGCCACTCAGAGGAGCGAGAGCGACTGCAGTAATAAAATGAAACGAAGCCACACACACACGTAACGTTATTAATTCACAATAAGAGCACTGACGACCACATTGACTTTCTATAAATGTAAAGAAATTAAGTTATACGTACACGAATACTTGCAATCAATTTATCTAACTTTTTTTTTAACATGAATAAGTAAATGGCGAAATAAATTAATAATTAATTAATTAATCAATTAAATGGTGTATGCATTAGAGGATGAGAGAGAAAGAAAGGCGTAGGTGGGAGACTCGGTCAGCAAATAGATGCTGTATAAGAGGTGCAACTGCGACGGAACCGGATCATCATAGGGTTAGGTGCAAACTGTAAAATTATATATATATATATATATATATATATATATATATATATATATATATGCAAAATCCTGTCAAAATTTTATGCCCCTTGCACCATCGGATCAGGATGTCTGTGCGTGCGCTCGCTCGAACAGTCAAAGACGACGAAACTCCCACGATCCCATATCTCTCTCTCTCTCTCTCTCTCTCTCTCTCTCTCTCTATATATATATATATATATATATATATATATATATATATAAAATTCGTACTTGGACCCACGTCCAATATGACTAACAAAATAATAACAAGGAGAAAGGTCATCATGTCACGTGGGTGAACCACTCCCACCACACCAACTCATGTTTTACGAGTCGGTTTTTCTTTTCCTGCGATATTATTAATTAATTAATTAGATACGTGTCCAAGTCTCGAGGAGGATTAAAAGTTGAGAACATGCATATTAAATATTGAGTTTTTTGGGGATCCGGATAGCCGATATTAACCATATTAGAAATATGAGTTATTTGATGCACCTTTTTGGTGATTGAACTTTTTGGACCATACAATTATCTATCCAATTTTTTTTAAAATATGTACGGTCCATTTTTTTTTTCAATAACTGTTATTTTAGAAACACTCGAATCAGAGACGCTTAATAACAAGAAATAAGAGGAACGAATATGCCTCTACCTTCTAGACCTTTTTTTTTAAGGGAGGGACGTTCCAGAAATAGAAGAACGAATCAGCCTATTTCGTTTCATGTATCTGCACGCACCAGCCCAGTAAACGTACGATTAAGAGGCGAACGAACCACAGGCACACTCGAACGGAATCACGCATGCGTCAAAATACTCGGCCACCCAGGTTCCTAGTCTTGTCTCGTGTGTTTGTGCGTGGGGGAGCAGCGCAGAAACAAACTAATCTCAAGCGCACCGAGAGTCGAGAATGAATGATAAGATACATCATACTACTTTGCCCAGCTCCCAGAGGCCTAACAGAAGCTAAAGCTCAAACAAACAACAGCTCACACTACTCGCAATATTAATAAAAAAATTTTAGGTGTCCTTTTCTTCGGCTTGGCAAATACCAAAATAGGATTCGAACCTGCTTCTTCCGTACCGGGGCCCCCCGTTTCTCCCCCCGTTTCTACCACTAGACCATAATCCACGGGGCGCAGGGAGACCTGGACATCAGTCCCATTTTGTCACATGTTTTTGTCTACAGACACCTTCCTATAAACAATTGGAGACCAAACTAATCTAACAATTTATGTTTTAGAGAATGCTTGAGATCCTCCACTAAAATTACCACGTTCATGACTCCCCCAATCTAGACCATAACCAAAAAAAAAAATACGGGTCTAATTTTGCTTCAACCAAATAAACCGAATAATATATCGACAAACATAACTCTACCCAGAGAAACTCAACAAAATGTGCAGGATCTTCCAAAATATTGACTTCACTAACTAACAAAGGACGACTAGAGCATTCTTTTTTATTTTAATCTTTCTTTGATTGTAATCATTACAAAAAGGGGGGAAAAAAAGGATCAATTTTGTAACACTCATGGACATTCTGTCTCCAGAGTCATTCTCAAGTACAAAATATATAGTAAACTCGTACATACATATACATACTAAACTTACAAAGACTGACCAACGTCATGACAGGAGAGCCAAAGTAGCTGCCATGGTATGCTTCTTTTACTGCTTCCTTTCAGAATACCCCAACATCCTGAAAACACATCTGAAAGAATACCAAGGCTACAAAGCAAAACCACTGTGACCATGGAGTAAAGGTGAAGGGAGAAATAATATTGCACTAGAGATGATCGTTTTCCTGTGGACTACCAAATAAATACACTGTTCATTCTGATTCTACCGTGTCATGTTTTTCTTTTTTTGCCCTATCCATAAAATTAACAGTCTCTTCAAAATATATTGTCACAGTTAGCGAGTGGCGTTGCCAAGCCAAGTAATTTCTGACATTATGGTTTAAAACATAAGCGTGTGTCTCGCACAAACTGGATGGTGTGTAAGCTTGAAACCAAGGTTCAAAATATTGGTATCGGAATCGGTATCGGACACTTCCTATGGGTATCGAGATCATTAGCAGTTTCAGGATCGACGGTATCGGCAGTTTATCGAAATCTTTTGGGTATTGAAAAGTAGATATTTGTTAATAAATAACTAAAAAATTCAGGAAAAATATATTTTATATATTTAGGCATACTTTTAGTTCTTTTATGTGATGTTTCTTAATAGTTTTGAAATTGAATGAAATAATAGTCACCCTTAATGATTGGTTTACCTGCGATAAATAAATTTTTTTCACTTGCATTATTTTACACCATCGTTGATTGGTCTTTTTCATTCAATTTTTTCTAGCAAATTGACATGGAAAGAGACCCCTAACGTCGATATCGGGACATGCCAAACCGTATCAGATCGGGTATTAGCCGATACTGCAAACTATGCTCAAAACACAACCTTTTACTTTAGGTTGCAGGTGATTTAATAGACCAGGAAGGAAATAATAGATGAACCCAAGCCGAACATCTAGATCCCTACTTTTCTCAGAGATTAAAAGAACTAGATTGTGTGAACCCAGACTAGGTCTATCAGACCCGATCTAAAACCAATTTAAAATTAAGTGCTCTATGACCCAATCATGTTTGAGAATAAGAATTAGTTATGCTTATATACTTTGGACCGAAACCTAATTGAAGAAAACCCGACTGGAGATTACATCAGGGTCCAAACTACAGTTAGAGTCCATTTTGAGTTAGTATCATCTCTCTTGTTGTGTTACACTTAAAAAGCATAACAAAACTGATGGATTTCCAGCCACATTTCCGGGTGCTATGAAACATATAGCAACAGCTCACGGCTTAATAGTTGACAATCACACTTCAATTTAGAAACGAAAACATTTTCATTGATATACTTTTAGTACTTATTCATGAAAGTACCCAGTTTAATGTGCCAACTTATTGCAAGTTTCATCTTTATAATTTTAAGATTTATAGCTTACCTGTCCATACAGCATAGAAATTACACAACTAGCACGTTGAAAACTCCCATAGTTCTCTAATTATATTAAGGTTAACTTTTAATAATTTTCCTTCCCTATACTTTGTTAACAATGTCGGCTGTTCAAAAAGAACCATTACAATATAAACCTAAACTCTTGAAATACCAACTTTTTTGATGTTCACTTTGGGTAAGAGAGCAAGCGCAACACAGCGGAAACATAGTGGATATTGAGTGTCACGTTCATTTCCGAACTTGTATTTCTGAAAATTTTGGCATTTAAAGTTTTTCTCATAAATCAAGGTCTATTTTGTGTTTCGTATTTTTGGTTTCGAATTTTGAGTATTGTATTTTATTTCCATACGTGAGACTACCCTGAACTTGTAGAATAACCATTAGCATTGCCGTAGACCCGTACTAGGACCCGTATGAAGAATGGATCCATGACCCGGTTCACTCTTGGACCATTGGACCCTTGGTTTTCCTAGTGGCTTGGATTGGTGACATGGCACATCTAAAGGACAAGATCATTTTCCTCCACCATATATTAACCATCTTACACTCTCTCTCTCTCTCCTCATTCATTCCATTCATTTACTTATTTCCCTCAACCAACCCTAGGCAAGTATACCTTGCCTAATGGAGTGACCATAAATTTTATTTCCATGATTTTCTTTACTTATTTTTGTTCTATATTATGCACCTCTACATTCTCTACAAGTTTACTCGTTGGTATTTCGGATTTGAGGGATATTTGGACCTATATCTAAATTTCAAAGTTAGAATTTTTATGGTTTTATGTGGGATTGATCTAGTAAAACTTGCTATTTTTGAAAACCAGTTGTCCCATGTTGTAGGAAGTTCAATTTCATGCAGTTTTATCTTCTGTTTTGCCAGATTTCGAATTATTTTGAGAAAATTATGACAATTTGAAGTTTTAGGAATTTTGGAGCTTATCATTGGTTTTCTGCTACTGTTTGGAGAAGACGATCCTCTATGCGTAGGAGGCCATGCGGCAGAAATACCAAGTGGCCATAGATCCTGCCGCATACACCCGTGGTAAGCATGCGCACTATGTGCCTAGGTTCCCTATGCATCATATTGGTGTCATGTGCCTGATCTCGCCATGCGTCTGTTTGGTGTCATGCTCCTGATCTCGCCATGCACCTAATTATGCTATGCGCCTGGTCTCGTCATGCGCCTGATCTCGCCATGCGCCTGAGGGTGCTATGTGCGTATAATGTCTGGCTTATGCGTCTATTGCCATTCTTTTTTTTGCTTGTTTTAAATATCCTTCAACTATTTGACTTTTACCGGAATGTAATGATTTTGTGAGATAATTAGATTGTTGTATCCTCCACGTATATTGTTGTATCCTTCATGTATATGCTTGACACAAGTGCATACCCTATGTGATATCATGGATTGTCTTTCTATGTTAACCTGCTGCATTTTTGGCATATGGCAATCAAGTGTGAGTATTGTGCGATGTATTGCGTGTTGTGAAATACGATAAGTTCGCAAGTGATAACTCGTGAATAGCTTGTATCGTGGCTCGTCATACTAGGTCGATTCTCTAGTGTCCATGACTCTGAGAATCGGAAAAAAAAAAAACTCGTAAGATAATTGGCTAGTAGATCTCATATAGTGCATTGGGAGGGGAGGATAGTCGCACTACCAATAACTCCAATCGCTCATAGCTCAAGAGGCATAGATAACCCCGATTGGCGTGGGCCCATCACCTTTATAGCTCGTGTGCTGCGACACTTCTTTTTTTGTTACATATTATGTATTTTTCAGTTAATGCTTATGTTAATGCTCATATTATAGCTCATGTTATATTGTTTGCTCATAGCTCAACAAGCGCTCCTTGGCGATCCGGGTTCCTGCAGTGCCGATGGTAGCGAAGTTCCTCACTTGTCTTTAGTAAATAAGGCTTGTGATTATCCTATCTAGTTAACAAGTAGAAAGTCGTAGGATTGCTTGACCGTGTTCTGTTGCATGACTTGTCTTTACTCTTGCAATTGCTTTTGTTTTCGATGCGTGGTTGGAGTGCTGAGTCATGCTCGGGTAACGGTCTGCAACCCCGATTCTTGTTTGCTTTACGGGTCGTGGTCCTGCTCCAGAGTAGTTCCGATGCCCTTTGACCGTTCGTCGTTCTATCTTGCTCTTTAATATAATTTTGTGGCTATCTTTATGTTATTTCTTGTTATTTTTCGAGATGCGTGCATTGGTACCGCACAAGTCTCGACCCGCACTTATTATTTTATCGCATTTATGTATTTACTGTTGTTATGAGTTTTGGTCATTCACCTTAGACTTCCTTTGTGGTACTTGTTGCTTGGGGTTCTGACCCTACTAGTTTTGTTCGGCCAGATCAACCAGAGGAGCCTGAGGATCTGCCGTACCTTCCGCTGGATGACTCCCACCCGTAGGATAGCAGTCGCAGCTCGCGAGTGGGTTCTTTCTCCATACCACTCGTTATCATTCTTATACTTTTGTGGTTTTAGTCAGGACATGTGTTAGTCCTTTCTTTTGTCTGTTCACTACTTTGAGCAGTTATGATTGTATATATTAGACCATAGCTGATATAGCGATCATGCAATATTTTACTTTGCTAGTGTCGCATTTTATATTCACTAGCTTCATGATCATAAATGAAATGTATCTTGAGATGCCCTTTTAGTATCATGTACGATTTACTCTTGTAACTTCTTGTTGTTGGATTGAGATACTAGGATATGTCAGCCTTAGGACTGACGTCATAGTATGTTAGAGTCCACCCACATGTTTTCTAGACAGCCGTGACCGTCGTACGACGTTTTCACACCTTGTACGGCGTAGCTGGCCATGTCCGTCCTCGTATTTTCCCAATATTCTGGGAGCGGGGCATGACATTGCGGCTACCATATTTGTATATTTCTCATAGCGTATATATACACACATCATTTGAATACTCACTTACCAGATTTATTGCCAACAGATACAAATAATCTAGGTACTAACCTATACCTATAGGTTTGAAAGTTCAGGGAAATTATTCCCATAAATCTGATATAGTACTACCCATATCATTGACAAAAATGGGAAATCCATACTTGATTTGATAGTGATACAAATTTAAATCCAATTACCCTCATTTCTTTAAACCCTAGTGCGGGCAGAACCCACATACTAAAAGCATGAGATATCATATACACAACAATCCACAGGAGAAATATGCAATCTATAAGAAATTACCACATCCTGCCACTATACGGAGCTGAAATGAGCTCCTTAGGTGGTTGAAGGTGAAACCTAGAAATTGTGCATCATAAGGATTTTTTTCCCATTTCTTCAGAAAGGTTAAGTTGCAAGTAATACAGTAACCCCAGAGGAAACAGTCGACGGAGGGACAGAGTGGCCACTGTTGGTATTTTTTGGCCCAATAGAACTCTGACCGTATCGTTCAAAATTAGGATGTCTTTGCATTTGTAAATACCTTCTTTTTTCAAAAGAACCTGACTTGAGACTGAAAATCAGAGCACCAGCCTCCAATAAATTTCAGGATCCCCAGAATGGTCAACCTAATCACTTGCTAAAATGAGCTCCTTAGGTGGTTGAAGGTGAAACCTAGAAATTGTGCATCATAAGGATTTTTTTCCCATTTCTTCAGAAAGGTTAAGTTGAAAGTAATATGGTAACCCCAGAGGAAACAGTCGACGGAGGGACTAGGTGGCCAGTGTTGGTATTTTTTGGCCCAATAGAACTCTGACTGTATCGTTCAAAATTAGGATGTCTTTGTATTTGTAAATACCTTCTTTTTCCAAAAATCCATGACTTGAGACTGAAAATCAGAGCACCATGTAACGTCCCAAATATTGCACCCCGTCCGAGACCAAATTGCGTAACCTTTCCACGGACCAAGGTTATGCGGGAAGCTTCTAAAACATTCCAGAACATGGCGGAACTCTCCAGAAGACGGTGGATTTCTCTGGAAGGCCCAAGATCATTCTAGATGGCCCAAGATGCTTCTGGATGGCCCGTGAATTTTCCTATGTCCCTAGAGAATAATCATGGAATATGCCATTCCAGTTATGGTAGGAAGAATAATCTCTGGAATATTCTTTCCAGAAGTTTCCATGTAAAGCTCTATGAGCCATTACAAAAAGGGAATGCCTCATTTGTTCCTCACCACCTAAAAACTTGTAAGCACTCCAAGTCAATAAAGAAATTCTTACGAGTCCCATCTTTGCTCCATTCTTCTTATTTTCCTTAGCAATTTAGCTAAGTCGTGTTGGGATGGCTTGCACGAGTCTTCGAGGAAGATAATGCGCCGCACGGGACGAAGTACTAGCAAAAACACTAAGCCCGTGACAAGTGGAATCAAAGCAAAGGTTCGATCGTCGTCATGTTTTCATCCGAGATCGTCCACCACGAGGAGCAACCCGCATCGCCTAAGGAGAAGGCGAAGCCCTCGAGGAAGGGTAAGAGCAAGGAGCCGTCGATGGAACGGACCCTTGGCGAGTTGGCGTCCTGCATGGAGATGCTGGAGAAGGGCGTGATGGCCGTCGAGCATGAAGTGGAGCAGAACCAATCGGCTCACGATGAGTTCGCCCATGGGTTGGGGACTGACATTGCTACGACAATGACGCAGTTTCGGGAGCAACTCCGCGAGATGCAAGCCGAGTTCGAGGAGGAACAAAAGGCTACCAAGACGGAGATTGCCGAACTGCACGAAGAGTTGAAAACCAAAACGACGATCCTCGAGAAGGCCATTGCTGGTGGTGCGTCTCCGAGGAGGGAGATGTCCCAAAAGGTGAAGTATCCAGAACCTAAATCCTTCAACGGCGTGCGAGACGCGAAGGAGGTGGATAACTTCATCTGGAATGTCGAGCGGTACCTGAAGGCGGTTCGCATCGAAGATGAGACCGACAAGGTAAACACGACGTCCCTATTTTTGTCTGATGATGCTATGTTGTGGTGGCGACGCAGGTGCATCGAGATAGAAAATGGACTCTGCTCGATCGAGACTTGGGAGGATCTCAAGAAGGAGATCAAGTCTCAATTCTACCCGGAGAATGTGGAGTACGTCGCGAGGCGGAGCTTCCTCGCAACAACTCAAACACACCGGGTCCATCAAGAAGTATGTGGCGGAGTTCACCCGCCTGATGCTTTCCATTTCCAGTATGGGCGAAGAAGATCACCGGTTCTTCTTTCTATACGGTCTGCAACCGTGGGCGGCACAAGAGTTGCAGAGGCAACGCGTGACAGATCTGAACACGGCCGTTGCAGCAGCCGAGAAGATGGAGTATCGGCGGAGCGATATTCCCAAGCCCAAGCCCAAGACAAAGACCACCACCAAGTTCAACGGTGGGGGAGACAAAAAGAACAACGGAAAGGGAGCCCCGTCGAAGGACAAGCATCATGCGAAGCCTCCGACGGAGCAAAAGATCGAGTGCTTCGTGTGCGGTGGAAATCACTTCGCACGCGACTGCACCAACAAAGACAAGAGGGTGAACGTGGTCCAAGGCGGGGAGGCCGAGGACGAGGAGCCTAAGATGGGGGCTCACATGGGTGCCATGCGCCTACTGAATGCTTTGAAGAGCAAGGCGGTCGTGACAAAAGCCCCGAATCAAGAGTTGATGTACGTAGACGTGAAAATCAACGGCCACAACACGAGGGCAATGGTCGACACAAGGGCAACCCACAACTTCATCTCGGACGCGGAGGTCCAGCGCTTGGGTCTGATATTTGAAAAAGACTCAAGCAAGATGAAGGCGGTCAACTCAGAGGCGCGCCCTGTGCAGGGGGTGGACAAAGGCGTGAAGATCCAATTGGGAGACTGGACGGGTATCACCAGTCTCACGGCCGCGCCACTGGATGACTTCAACATGATCCTCGGGATGGACTTCCTTACTTCGGCAAAGACGGTCCTAATGCCGCATCTGGGAGTCATCGGGATCATGGAGGAGAGCTCCCCGTGCATGGTGACAGTTGCACGAGGCGAGCTTACGAAGGGAAGGCTCTCTCCGCCTTACAACTCAAGAAGGGAATGCGACACGGAGAGATGACCTACCTTGCATTGCTCAAAACGGAGGAGGCGCCCGCGCAGGGGGATCTTCCGCCTGAGATTGATGACGTCCTTGTGGAGTTCGGGGACGTCATGACGAAGGAGTTGCCAAAGAGGCTACCTCTGCGGAGGGAGGTAGACCACGCCATCGAGTTGGAGCCGGGCACGAAGCCGCCCGCCATGGCTCTATATCGCATGGCCCCGCCCGAGCTAGACGAGTTGAAGAGGCAACTCAAGGAGCTGCTGGATGCGGGCTTCATCAGACCGTCAAAGGCCCCGTACGGTGCACCGGTGCTGTTCCAGAAGAAGAAGGATGGAAGCCTTCGTTTGTGCATTGACTATCGTGCACTAAACAAGGTGACCGTCAAGAACAAATATCCCATCCCGTTGGTGGCGGACTTGTTCGACCAATTGGGAGGCGCAAGATACTTCTCCAAACTTGATATGCGCTCGGGGTATTATCAAGTCCGGATTGTTGAGGGCAACGAGGCTAAGACGGCATGCGGCACGAGGTATGGCACATATGAGTTTATGATTATGCCTTTTGGTCTAACAAATGCTCCTGCAACTTTTTGTACTTTGATGAACAAGCACTTTCATCCCTACCTGGATCGGTTCGTCGTGGTCTATCTCGACGATATCGTCGTGTACTCAAACACGATGGAGGAGCACATTGAGCATTTGAAGACCGTCCTCTAAGTGCTGAGGGAGAACGAACTCTTCGTTAAGCGGGAGAAGTGCTCATTTGCACAAGAAGAGGTGTCGTTCTTGGTGCACTCGATCGGACATGGCAAGATATGGATGGACGAAGCAAAGGTCCAGTCCATACGGGAGTGGGAGGCTCCCACCAGGCCGACGGAACTACGATCGTTCCTTGGCTTGGCGAATTACTACCGACGGTTCATCGGGCGTGGAGCTGGACGCCCGATGCGAGGAGGCATTCGAGGCACTGAAGCGGGCTGTGATGGAGGAGACAGTCTTATCTCTGCCGGACTACTCCAAGGCGTTCGAAGTGCATACGGACGCGTCCGACTTCGCCATCAGTGGAGTGTTGGTGCAGGAAGGACACCCCATCGCGTTCGAGAGCCGCAAGTTGAATGATACCGAGCGGCGCTACACGGTGCAAGAGAAGGAGATGACCGCGGTCGTGCATAGCTTGAGGACATGGCGGCACTACCTTCTCAGCACCAAGTTCGTGGTCATGACGGACAATGTTGCCACGAGCTACTTCGAGTCCCAGAAGAAGCTATCTCCGAAGCATGCGAGATGGCAAGATATTCTAGCCGAGTTCGACATGGAGTTGAGGTACAAACCCGACAAGGAAAATCAAGTGGCAGATGCGCTCAGCAGGAAGGCCGAGCTCGCATCAGTGTGCTTGCTCAAGGAAAACATTTTGGACCGTGTTCGAGTGGGTATCATGTAGGACCCGCTGACACAGGCCATAGTGAAGCTTGTCAAGGAGGACAAAACGAGAAGGTTCTGGCTGAAAGACGGGCTTCTCTATACCAAGGACGACAGGGTGGTCGTGCCCAAGTGGAGTGGCTTGCGGAGACAGCTGCTCAAGGAGTGCCATGATACCAAGTGGGTTGGACACCCGGGGCAAAAGCGGACCTTGGTGCTGCTGGAGGCCGCCTACTACTGGCCTCGCATGCGCAAGGATGTGGAGGACTATGTGCGCACTTGTCTTGTGTGCCAACAAGACAAGGTGGACCATCAGAAGCCCGAAGGCCTACTGGAGCCTCTTCCCGTGCCGAGCAGGCCGTGGGAGAGCATATCAATGGACTTCATCTCCGCCCTGCCGAAAGTGGGGGCGCTTAGGTCCATTCTCGTGGTGGTGGACCGGTTCTTAAAGTACGCGACCTTCATTGCCGCTTCAATGGACTGCACAGCAGAGGAGGCCGCGTGACTGTTCATCAGCAACGTGGTGAAGTTTTGGGGCATCCCAGTGAACATAGTCAGCGATAGGGATCCCCGCTTCACGGGGAAGTTCTGGACGGAAGTGTTCAAAATCCTCGGGGCGGACTTGCACTTCTCGACCAGCTTCTACCTGCAGACGGACGAACAGACAGAGCGGGTTAATTCGCTACTCGAGGAGTACTTGCGACACTTTGTGAGTGCCAACCATAGGGATTGGGTGCATCACCTCGACGTCGCTTAGTTCTGCTATAATCTTCAACGGAGCGAGTAGTCGCACAGTAGCCCATTCGAGTTGGTGATGGATCGACAGCCACTTGCCCCGCACACGCTGAGTGCGGGGTCCTCGAGTAGAAGCCCCGCGGCCAACCAATTCACTTTAGACTTCAAGGCAAAGGCGGACATTGCTAAGACATTTCTGGAGAAGGCCGCAAGGAAGATGAAGAAATAGGCCGACGCGAGGCGAAGGCCGGTGGAGTACAAGGAGGGGGACATGGTGATGGTGAAGTTACAACCGCAACAGTTCAAAGTGTTCCAGAAAGTACACAAAGGACTGATTCGAAAGTACGAAGGCACATTCCCCGTGCTCAAGAAGGTAGTCAAGGTGGCCTACAAGCTCGAGCTCCCTGCCAAGCTGAAGATTCATCCAGTCTTCCACGCCAGTTGCCTGAAGCCGTACCATGAAGACTTAGAGGATCCCCAGCGAGGAGTTCCCATGACTACGTCCTTCGAGAAGGAGGTGAAAACCGTGCTGGACAAGAGGACCATTCGTCGGCGAGACGTGTTCCCGTATGTGGAGTACCTCATCCAATGGAAGGGAATGTCGTACGGCGAGTCTAGCTGGGAACGTGATGATACGCTGCATCAGTTCGAAGCCGAGATCCAGGCGTTTCTCAGCGAGCATGGTTGACAAGGGCGTCAACGCCTTAGGTGGGGGAGAATGTAACGTCACAAATGTTGCACCCCGTCCGAGGCCAAGTTGCATAACCTTTCCACGGACCAAGGTTATGCGGGAAGCTTCTAGAACATTCCAGAAGATGACGGAACTCTCCAGAAGATGGTAGATTTCTCTGGAAGGCCCAAGATCATTCTAGATGGCCCAAGATGCTTCTGGATGGCCCGTGAAGTTTTCTTTTATGTCCCTAGAGAATAATCCTGGAAATATGTCGTTCCAGTTATGGTAGGAAGAATAATCTCTGGAATATTCCTTCCAGAAGTTTTCATGTAAAGCTCTATGAGCCATTATAAAAGGGGGAGGCCTCATTTGTTCCTCACCACCTAAAAACTTGTAAGCATTCTCCAAGTCAATAAAGAAATTCTTACGAGTCCCATCTTTGCTCCACTCTTCTTAGTTTCGTTAGCGATTTAGCTAAGTCGTGTTAGGAAGGCTTGCATGAGTCTTCGAGGAGGAAGATAGTGCGCCGCACGGGACGAAGTGCTAGTAAAAACACTAAGTCTGTGACAACCAGCCTCCAATAAATTTCAGGATCCCCACAATGGTCAACCTAATCACTTGCTAAAGTCCATGTGTCTATCAAGTGTTTTTTTTCCCTTGAGCACATCTCCAACATTAAGTATTATTCTGGAGCTATAGTCTAACTTTGCAACTCGTCCAGAAATTCCTCACATCTTGGCTGATAAGATCCACAACTTTGTATAGTTGGCTATAAAAGATACCGTTATGAATGATTAAATAGATTTCTCTCTCAAGTCTCAAATAGTAAGGCACATCCATATCTTCATATAATGAGCTGGTATGTTGCATGGCATGAACAAGGCTACGGACACGAACACGGATACGACAAGTATACGAGTCAAATAGGTACATAGATAGTACCTATGTTGCATGGGTAAGGATACACATGGGTAAGGATACTATACGATTATGGCCATCATTTTGTCGTGTCCGTGCAACATAAGTTAGTAGTATTCTTTTAAAACTCCAACTGCTGCAAGTAAAGTTACAATCAATTTGACCATAACTTTACTTATAACAAATAAAAGCCATAATTGAGCTCCACTTCTAGTTGCAGTTGCAATGCAATAAAAACCAAAATTTGCGAAAATATTCTGGTTTGTTGCAAGTAAGCTATGCAACTTTACTTGCAACAATAAGCGGAATCGTTATTGGCTTATTCTAATTGAAACTACGATATAACATTTGCTATAAGTAAAGCTACAGCCAAATTGACTGCAGCTTTACTGGCAACAGTTGGAGTTTAAAAAATAAGCAATTTATTACAATTTATTCCATGAATTTGAAAAGACTACTGATTTGCATCTAAATTTGTTGGAAACAAAATGTTGATACTAAAATTGCAACCATAGAACTACCATCAGCCTAAAGGAACCATTCAGTTTGCTCTAAGTAAAACAACATGGAGTTCCCTCGTACGACATAAAGCAAAATCCTTTGCTTGGCTTATTGTAATCAAAACTACTATTGCAAGTGGAATGACTAAGGTTCACCGTAACTAAAGCTACAACCAAATTGGCATGAGATTTTACTTGCAAAGTAGGGAGTTTAAAACATTACCAACTTATTACGTGAACTTTGAAAGGCTATCAATATATCATATAATATAACCTTAACAGGGATACCATCTACACCATCTGCTTCCCAAACACTCGCCCTTAAATCACAATCTTGAAATTACACGCAACCAAATACATGCAATGCAGCTTCAACTTGTATCAAAGAAGTTGCATTATCATTGAAGTTTGTTGTTATTATTGTTATTTATCTTACGAGGGTGCAATAGTAATTGTTGGCGTATTGCATATTGAGATGTAATACACTCACAATTACTATTCTACCCTCATAGGATAAGTATTAAATAACAATAATAACTCTACCAAGTTATACTAGTACAACCCCAACTGTAATATGACCAAATATTCCTTGTATTTTGTTTATTACTGAATGTATAGTTAGTTACATGTAGTAACTATAAATGCAACATACAAAAAACATCTAATAAATGGGCATTTTTGAAATATAGTCCCGTTTTCCTAAAGACGAGGTAGCTTCTAATCCTCTTAGAACTAGGTTAAGCTTCACTTCATCCTCGTATTTTAGATTCTTCTTATTGACTGAACTGGGTAAAGACAAGTCTTAGTCAATCCAGGTTGGCAAACACAGGATGTGACTCAAATGAATTTAGAAGACAATTCTATGTTAGCTATACAAGCAGGACAAGTTATTTTCATAATGGACTAATGTAGTAGAAGACAAGGTAGCCAAAGGCACAAGGCGCACTAGAGGCGCAAAGGGTCCATATCGCCTGAGGCGCGAGGCACTGAAGGTGCACATCCAAGCGAAGCAAGACGCAAAATAAAAAATAATAAAAAATATACATAAATAAATAAATAAATTAGTAATTTAAGAAATAAAATCAAATAACATATTAAAACTAAATAGCAGAGCAACAATAGCACTCAACAGAACTAACAAGAATTTGTATTCTCCCTACCACGCTTTTAGTAAATGTTAATTTTTCAAGTCCAACTGTATCCAACTTTGGCAACCGTGAAAAGGGATACCTCCCTTCCACTTGTATGAGGTAAAGGTTATCTCCCTGCCTCAAAATTCTTTTAAAAAAACACATATGGCGGGCCTTTCTTGGTTCTATCTTGCTGAAAGGCGCACCTAAGACGTGCGCCCAGAGAAAGATGTGTCGTCTAGTGAGGCGCGAGGCGCAGATGCTGCGTCCTACAAGACGCGCGTTTGACTACCATGAGAAAAAATATTTTGGTTGAGTTCTAATCACAAAAACTCAAGAATAAATAAAAAAGAAAAACTTGGGCAAAACCAAACTCTCAAATTACAAGTTCTACCATCATGGAGGAAGTAGAGAAACTCTTCATACTTCACAACCTTAATTTAACAAGTCCTTAAGAAGCTACCTTCAGAGTTACTCTATAAGCAAATATTATTTGGAAGTTTCACTTTAGCTTTAGTGGAATCTTCATGTACTTCAAAAAATTGAATACTTTGACAGTCTGATCTCTAAGTATTCTGATTTTCCATGGGTTCTATGTTATGCTAGATATTCAATGATTTATACAACGAACAGAGATAATACTTATATTATCATATCATTTAGACTCTCATGAGCCTTAAATTGCCCAATATTTGGGGATTGGGCGGCTTGGAAATGAAGGCTTGGGAATCACAAATATTTAAGAAGGTGGATTTATATCAATTAATACATGAAATGAAAGAATTGTACTCACATATAGAACTGTGAACTTCGGAAGTGTTTTCAACTAAGCAAATTAATTTATGAAGTATTAACCCCAATCATCTAATTATTTGGACGCCAAAAAGGATAACAATAGAAGTAATATTTTACAAATTAAACAACCGAAATGGACAAGCCAAAAGTTAACATTATTATAAATTCACTAAAACGTATTATTTATGATGTAATGCGCATACTAAACACTAAGATAAAATATGCACACTAAATGAAGAGAAATGGTTAGAAGAAAAAGAAGGAAATTGTTTATGGCCAAAAAGGAACAACATAAGTAGTGCTTAGAGCCAAAATATATTATCTCAACAAAGAAAATAGGTACACGAACGGCTCAGCCTGCCACACCAATGTTATTCTTTGATGCATCCAACGGATTCAACCAAGATGATATCCATGTAGCATTGATGTTTTTAGATATAGCATATATCAGAAGGTTCTAGGCAAAGATATTAACATCCCACGAATGGATCATAGTGAAAGAAGGAATTGATTAGATCAACTTCAATGTAGGAAACAGACACCCCAAAAAAGGTGACATATACATGTCGTATTTGTATGGGCATGCCACGGACACCAGTGTTATAGATTTCGCTAGGTGGAATCGGTGCGACGGAGGGCCGCCTAGCGCCTAGGCGTCCGCACATAATTATTTTTTTAAGAAATTTGAATTCTGAAAAAAAAATTGAATTTTTTTGGATTTGTTTTTAAATTTTTGAAATTTTTTTGAAATCTGAAAAAAAAAATTGAATTTTTTTTTAAATCTGAAAAAAAAAAAATTTAATTTCAAATTTCAAATTTTGAAAAAATCCCGCCAAGCCGAACAGGGCCGCCTAGGCGCCGAACATGCCCGAACTGGCGCCTAGGTCGGCCGACTAGGAGGTTTTTGGTGCGTTGGGAGGCCGAACAACGCCTAGGCGGCGCCTAGGCCGATTTTTAGAACACTGATGGACACTCCAAAGTACACTTAAAATGGATCAAATTGGTGTTGTGTCTGTGTTGCCATGTCTTAATTGTATCTTGTTCTCTGTTCAAGATAATTTTAACCTTAGATTAGCAAAGAGATTATATAAAGATTCACTAACTATACACAAAACGAGGAGACCATTGCTTTGAAAATATCTTTCGCTAGAAAAAGGAAAAAACCCGCACTATGCAAAACTAGGAGATAACACTGAAGTAATAATTCCTAAAGGAAAAAGAAGGTCCACATGGCATAACCACAAATCAAAAAGCATTAAACCCCTTTACCATGCCCAAAAGCAATCAAAATCTAAAAGTAAAAGGGTTTAGTTTATACCACATGGACCTAATATATTAGGGGTGAGCAAAAAAACGGTTTTTGAACCGAAACCGACTCGAACCGAACCGAAATAGCAATTCGGGTCGGTTCTCTAATTAACGGGTCGGGGTTCGGTTTGAGAAAGTGGAAACCGAATATATTCGGTTCGGTTTGCAGGTTCCAGATTCGGTTCCCGATTCGAACCAAAAACCGAAATTAACATATGTATTTACAATTTTACCCTCCATGATCCATTCATATATATATATACCAAAAAGAAAAAAGAAAAACCTAGCCCAAAACTCTCTTTTTCCTTTGGATGCTCTTCATTCTGCACCGGCGTCCGAGTTCTCTTCCCCCTCTCTCCGAGCTCTCTGTCTCTCTCGATTTCTCTGAATTTCATCTCCAAAAAAAAAAAAACTATCCCTAATCCCCTAAACACTCTCAAATCTCCCTCTCACTCTCTCAACTCTCGACTTTCAAGTCTCTCCAAGACTCCAACCTAAATCTACGAACTACGAAGGGCTGTCGCCTCTGTCCCTCTCCTAAATTCTCGACTCAGGTTAGTTTGCAAGGGAGGAGTCTTGCACTTTTCAATGTTCACTTTGATATTTCCTCAGGTACAGCGTTGTCCAGGAGACCTATGGAAAATTGGAAATGACACAAAAGATAGATTTGTTCGGCCTCAAAATCAGCCTGGCAAGCAGCTATATTGAATGAAATTTTTTTGGATGATAATTGTTAACTTCGGTGTCAAGATCCTTTAGTTTTCTTTTGTTATTTGATCAGGTAGTGTTCCAAAGTTTGATACATAACAGAAAAAGATCCTTTAGTTTTCTTTTGTTATTTGCTCGGGTAGTGTTCCAAAGTTTGATACATAACAGAAATGGGTGAGAAAATATGTAGAAGTTGGCTTTTTGATATATGATGTCTACACTAACATGTACTAAATGCTTGATAATATCGATTTGGGGTTTAAGAGAAGGAAATCTATAGAAGTTGGAAAAAAGAAGGATATCTTATCTGCATAGTAAATATTAGTTGTGTTGTATAATGTATATTCTTGTTGGAAAGTAGGAAACTGAAGCAGGGTTTTTTTTGCTGCAAATTTATGGGCTTGCAAATTTTAAATTTGGAAAGCTTTGGGCCTGCAGTTTTTTGGGCCTGCAATTTTTGGGCCTGCAAACTTAAATCATTGCTGCAATTTTTTGGGGCTGCAAAAGCTTTGGGCATGCAAATTTTAATATGCATTTTGTAATAAATTTTGTGTTAGAAAGCCTGGCCCACTTGGGCCCATAAAATCGAACCGACCGTAACCGAACTTTTTTAAGGCAGTTCGGTTTGGTTAGGTTTTTAGTATTGCGGTTCGGTTTCGGTTTTGGAAAAAAACGGTTTTTGGTTCTGTCGGTTTTGAGATATTCGGTTCGGTTTGAACCGATGCTCGCCCCTATAATCACTCTCTCCTCAAATTATGAATCCTTAATGCCCGCCAGCTATATATAACAAGTATTTGGTTTCCCTTCATCTCAATATATATACATATATGAGAAGAATGTAGATAAACTAAAGGCGCTAGGGGACACAAATTGAAGATGCAAGGAGTATAAACAACAATGTCCTACCGCTCAACATTATCTTTGTCCATAAACGACTATCCTAACGTTCAACTTCAACATCATCCATTTGGACAATAAATACATCAAACAACAGTTAGCACTCACTTATAGCTTACCTACTTCTCAAATCAAAATATTGTCCGTATCCCTTATATGCTTTAAACTGCTACACTACTACAGGATAAAATCTTCAGGGACCACACAAGAAGCACACAGAATCACTCTCTAAAACTACCGATTCTTCAAAAAACTAGAATAAGTCGTGCATTAATTTAATCCCCCAACAAACATAACTATATTACAAATCTTGTGAGTCGCTCCTTAATGGAAGGTCGAAATATTAAAACACTTGTAATCACTTCCCAAAATGTGCTGCATCTAGCATGCATACAAGTATGAAGTAACTTTTGTGTACATAATTGAGTCAATATCTAAAACGATGAGAGCGTAGAGTGTTTTGTTGATAAAACCATCAATTGGAACTAATCAGAACCAAAGGTTATAGAACTGTGACCAACCTAACGGTTGCATTATTTCAGTTTCCTTCTATTAGTCTGTCTAGGTCCTATAATTTATTTCATTTTCTTTACAATACACAAACAAATGGTGGCCTACTTGGTATATTAATGAGTTTACAATGCAGGCACGAATATGACAAGTTATGAAGATGGTGACACACAAGAAACAAAATTTTTGTTGCCCTACAATCCTAGTGTATTTTGGAGGGTTCGTGTTCATGTCCAACTCGGGCAAGGACTCGGGAACTGAAATTGGAGTGTCAATACTTCCTAACTTACGAGTCATATAAGTATATCTTGTGGCTTATATGGCTTATAGATTAATTAGCCAATTTTTCCAGGATTGATCCCCCTAATTTTCTTCGCGCACAAATACTTTCGGCCACAATTAGTCTCAGACCAAAGACACATCAACGACTGTCCAGTATATATGAATGCATAATAGTAACATAATAAACAAGCTAAGCATCATCAGCAACTTAACTGCGTATAGGGAACTAATTAAATCCATGCAGTCAAAGTAGTTCATGTACAGAACCTTATCCCCTACCAGGGTTAAAAAGACATGTATACCTTTAGGAGCAAACTTCTCGGGCTCGTTCTCCAGATTGTCCTGCGGGTGGCGCACCAGCTGCTGCCCGAACGCCTGGGCGTACGTCTCGTCAAACTCCTCGAACCTCGCCTTCCGGAAAGCAAGCAGCTGCGCGACCCTCTTTATCCACTCCAAGTCCCTCGGCTCCGCGCTCGTCGGCGCCAGCGCCACCTTCCACAGGAACGCCGCGCTCTCCTCGGGCACGAACTCCTCCCTGGCCTTCCGGATCCGCCCCAGCGAGTAGATCCCCCCGCGCTCGTACCCGGGCACGTCGACCGCCCGGTAGCCCGGCACGCGCGTGGGCCGGAAGTTGTAAGGGTTCCTGCACATGCAGGAGAGGCCGAGCGCGGCCCTGCGGCTGGATTCGTCGACCGACTCCTCCAAGGCCTTGACGAAGCCCCGCGACGCGGTCTGCCGGGACTTCTCGAGGAAGGTGGGGGCGAAGTGGACGAGCTCCGAGGGGTCGAACCAGCCGTAGCTGCTGTCTCCGAAGAACGCGACGAGGACGTGGCCCTCGCGCCGGGTCCTCCGCACCGACGGCGACGCGAAGGCCTCGCTGAAGATGTGGCCCGGCCACCACGGGTGCGACTTGACCTTCCCCCAGACCATGTCGCCGGCCTTGAACCCGTGGACGGAGAGGGAGGGATCGTCGGACCCGGAAAACCTAGATTCCGGCGAAGGGGACCGGTCGTCGACCTCCTCCGGAACCCTAGATTTCGGATCTAAATCAGACGAAACCCTAGAGATTTCCATCCCGAAGAAGGAGAGATCGGCTGCGGAGGAAGAGGGATTTCGATCGACGTCGTACTTGTTGGCGACGGAGATCATGACGAAACCCTAGAGAAATCGAGTGAGATTGACATGGATCTGGAGATCAGAAACCTTAGAAATTTGGGGATTTTGGAAATGGGGGAAGAGGAAGTAATGGAAAAGGGGGAAACGAGTGAAGTCCCGATATAGAGTTTACTATATATGGACTAGTATATAGGCACATATTTTAAAATACTTGGAAAAAAAAAAACAATTTTTGTATTTTTTTTTATTCTTTTGTAGGTAATTACAAAATAATCTATATTAAATTTAAGAAAAAAATTTATGTTGCACCCCACTTTATTTATCCATATTCACGGTACACCCCACCCAATTATCATAATGCATGACACCCCCCACTTTTGATGGAAACTACCAGTCAACTGCTTTGACTGGTAATTTTTGATCGAAATACCCTCCACTTTCATCTTCTTCCTAGCCCCCACCCACCCCACCCTCCCGGCGCCCTACGCCACTCCCCCCAGCTTCCCCCCTCCCTGCCGCGGGCAGCCGGAGCCGCCAAAGGAATCAAAATCTAGCTCATCATGGCCGAAGCTCTCTAACTCCGCGGCAACGGGCCATGGCGTGGGGGGGAGGGGGGAGGAGAGGGCTGCAGGGGGCAGCGAGGTGCGGGGGTAGGCACGACAGTCGCGACGGCAGCCTTGGTGTCATGCTCCGGTTCCGCAGAACCGATCGTCCTCGTTAAGGCGTGATGCCACGCGAGCCTAAGTTGCGCTCACGCAAGGCGAGTTTCATAACAACTGATTACAGCAGCTTACGATGGGGTCGTCGCACAGAAATCCCGAAGCAGGAACATTAAATAATCAGTAAGGAAAGTCGAAACAAAACACAAGTCATACAAATAGCTCTTTATTGATTTTAAAACAAATATTACAAGGTGGCACGAGGCCAAGATTACAACACTCGGTCTCACTCTTCCTCACAGTACAAGACACTCTGCTCTCTCTGCTCTCTCTCTCTCTCTCTCTCTCTCTCTCTCTCATCTCTTAATACAATGAAACAGAGGTGCCCTTCGGCTTGCAACTTGAAGGTGCTTCAGATAGGCGATGTACATTTATTATGTCCCGGATAGGTGAAGATTCCAATACGGCCGCATGCCTCGAAACGCCAAGAAACTCCAGGTCTCAACGCGTCCAAGTGAGCTCCACCCCGAACGTGCTAATATCTGAACCTGTACATGAAGAGTGGTGGGGTATCAGTACACAACTGTACTGATGAGTGAGCTCCTCGCCTACCCATACAAAACTAACACGTTCATTTAGTGAGTGCAAACTATTCTTTTAATTATCTTTCTAATCTTGTCTTAGGATCAGTTTCAAACATAGAGACTTTAAGTCATATTCCGTGTTGCAACCAACGTGATCGTAACCCAAATCCACGAGACTATGCTACAAAACCCGTTCATACTAACATCGTGGTTGTGCCATAAGATTCATATGTGTAACAACGTCGAGGTCGTGCCTCGCCACACAGTGTAACCCATTCATACTTGCCTTACAGACTTTCCCATTACAACATACAATTGACTCAGTGAATACCTTGAGACTTCATGTCAAACTTCCTTGAGACCAACGCTGCAAACCTTGCCCAAGCACACGACTCTATTGAGGCCAGATCTTAGGCTCAATGATTTTTATGCATACCATGCACACATTCTTTGACTCATTTGTACCGTGCATACATTTATTGACTCACTTCTAAGGCATGCACACGGAATGTCGCTATTATGCCGACTCAAACTATATAAAAGGTCACTAGCATGACAAGCTATACTTGGACCCAATTTGGATAAGACGGTACGTTCGTCAAAACGAGGCACGATCTTGCCGAATTTCTTGCAATACCCGCTATACGGCATACCCCTCAGGTCAGGTCGCACACCATCCGAGGGTCCTGCAAGCACGTTCCTCCTAAATCGGATCGGCCCTGTGGCCCCAGGTTACCGTCTGAGGAACATCGCCCTTGTGGACAAGTTGTCCAATGATCATGCAAGACTCGAACTCAACTTTCCATATTTCAAGACCATTTCTCATCTTTACTTTCTTTCCATATCTATGCAGCTCCTAAAACCTGTCATACCCCAGTCCCAAAATATGTGGGACCGAGCCATGTGACATAGGCCAGCTACGTATTCAACCAGATTCTAGCCCGACTCGAATACATATAAGCTGTTTAAAATGGTGTAACTATCACTATATCAACTCTATATCTCAATCCATATAATAGAAGTATAAAGAAAGGAAAGTATGAATACTAGTCTGCAGCCCAATAGTCATACTTTCCCGAGTAGACTCGAGAGGAAAAGAGTCTATAAATACTATGCAATCAAGCACATATAAAATACAGAAATGAAACATATATACTACAGAAGAGTAAATACCTATAATGAAATGGATGCTCAGCAACAATCCAACAAAGAACTCTGCAAACCTACTCAGCCAACCTAAAAGAAAATCAGGTCCTCAGTAGGATGCAACAAGATATATAATATACATGCGACTATGAAATCGAATACATAAAGACCAGGGGTGCTATATTATCTATGTGTATATGCAATGAGGACAACTTTTGACATATGGGGTTATCCATGGGATCTAGGGTACCCGTCATGCAGCAACGTCAAGCGAAGATAACTCGTAGCCCCTATGTCTAGTGACTGTCCTCCACACCAAATGAATTTAGAACGTGTCGACTCCCCGTCACATTCAGTCCCTAATCAGAAGTCCAGTACAATGAAATGACTAACTTGACTATGCCGACACTCTCCGTCGTACAGATGATCAGTCGGGTATGGGAATACGTGTCATATATCTCATCATCATCATCTCTCTGTATCCAAAGTAGTGTAAGGGTCATGCGGAATATCGGTGTATCCGTTCAGCAGTGTAAGGGTAGTCTCCTATGGCCTAGGTTAGGAAATAAATAGCTAACGTATCTTGTTGGTTGCACCCAGAGTCATACTCGAAAGCGCACATGTAATATATCAAAATAAATAACAGGCAAATATAAATGTAACTGAACAAAGAATTAACATAGTGGCAAGGTATACTTGCCTGGATCCGAGCACTGAAAATGAGAAGATGGTACCGTGTCCAAGTCCGTAGGGCACAAGGAACCTAGATAAATATTAGGAATTAATTAATTATGGCTTCACTTATAATTAAGTTATACATAAATAAGGCGGAGCACTAATCTTGCAGAGAAACATTCCTAATAGGCCACCCCAAGTCCCATATTTAGCCTCATATATTGACATAGATATAGATGTACTCTATGTTTTCACAACTTGTAGGGGCACAAATGGCAACATATCATAGGTTTAATGGGAAAAGAAAGTATTAGGGTTTGATGGCAAAAAATGTATTATGGTTGAACCAAGGAAAGAATGCAAAAAAAAGTATTATGGTTGAACCAAGGAAAAATCCCATAAAATCTTCACAAACCACCTGTGAAGCCCATGTTTTTGTTATTTATTATTTGCATATTTATTATTAATATTGTTGAGCCCATTGGTTTGTAGATAAATTAAGCCCAAATCCAAACCCAAGCCCTACCCGAAAACCCATTCAACCCACGTACCCCTCTCACCCCTGGTCCCGCGCGCACACCTCCCAACCGGATCTGGAACTCACAGAGAGTTTAGTTCAGAATCTGCCTTCTTCTTCACAGAACATTCTAACTCCTCCACCTTCCCAAACTTTCCTTAACTCCTTCACCGTTCCTCCATTCCCGAAACTGAAGCCGTCCCTGTACTCTCCGCGACACCCTGTCGTTTTGACACCGCTCTCGCCCCGTTTTCGTCGCGCCCCGACCGACCGCCGCCGCCCGATCGACCGTCGGCGACCCCCGCCCGGCGTCCCAACCGCTCCAGCGGATCCCCCACCGCCTCCGAAGTACCTCAGTGCGCCCCCCCGGCCGGCAGCGCCCTCCGGCCACCCCTCGCAGCGGCGGCAGCGCCTTCCGCGCGCCCCCCAGCCGACAGCGCCCTCCGTGCGCCCCGTGTGCGCCAGCAGCGGCTTCCACCGCCGTCCCGTGCGCCTCCCGCGCGTTGTCGATTTTTGCGTTCGCTCTGTGCCCGTGTGCATTCCGAGTCCGAGGCATCCCCTCGGTGCTCTGTCACAGCCTTTGGTAACCCCGCAACCTTCTGTTAGTTTCACATAACTATTATGTTTCTGGAATAGCCAGTTTAGTTAGTTTGAATTAGTTTCGTAATTAGTTCGGTAATAATTGTTAGTATTAGTTAGATGTTATCTTTAATTGATATATTAATGGTTATATTTCGATTACGTAAAATTATGACTAATGCCGTAGTAGGTTACTTTAACTATAATTTTATTATTATTCATTAATTGATAATTTAGCTGCAAAATAGTAATTTTATAGCAAAATCGTATTTTTTTATATAAGAAATGATATTATAGGCAAAAAATTTATATAATTACGTTTTAAGTAAAAATGCGTATTTTAGTATTAATAACCGTTATTTTATGGAAATGATAACTAGAATTGATAGTGTATATTTTCTAATAAAATCGTAATTTTGCTAAAATGAGGTTTATGTAAATTATTATTAAAAATGATTTTTTTTACTAAATAATAGTATTAGTAAGATATTTCATAAATGTTTTTTGGAAAATAATTAAATAAGTTTTATAATAAATTCGAGTTTTTACATAAGGTACGATATAAACCGTCACTACTTTGATAATATTCCAAAATATATTATTTTTCCGCCTATCTACAAAATACTAATAAAATAGATTTTACCAAAATATTACATATTTAAATTATTATTTTCTCTAATAAAATGGCAAATGTTTATAATTAGCATAGATTTACGTTAGTGGCTTATTAGCCAATCTTGGTTTAAGTTCTAAGGACAAATTATTGTTAATGTAGGTTCGGATCCCTGAACCCTACCCGATACCCTTCTAGCTGTTGTTTTCCACACCGAGGATACATCGAAGACAAGTTTTATATCTTTTATGTATGTATTTTATTTAATAATTAAATGTACTGCATCAGTAGAATCATGTATTGTAGTGACACTGATTCACAGTGGATCCCTCTCGGACTCCACATCGATGGATGGATTGATTGATTGACTCATTAACTCATTGACTCGGGGACTGACTGGGGGAGTAGTATAACATTTGTGACCAAAGCCATTGTTTACCGATTGCCTCTCTCGTGCTAACCCCTACCGCACAGGGGGTTGAGCCGTACATATACTATCGTTTTGGCCAGAATGCTAGTATACATATTGCCTCTATCCAGCCAGTCACAGATTCTGTTATATACTCAAAAGCACTATTATAGAATTGCATCATTGTAGCTTCTGGAATATTGTCTGCTATCTTTTTACTATTATTTAGCAAAAATATATAATGCTTTTAAACTGTCTTGCATTTCATTTGTTATTATTTAGAATGTTAGATGTGGGAATATGTTCTTGCTCCCTCCTGACTGGAGACCAACATTTTTTAGGTGACTGCGATGATGAGGATCATGCCTTTAGCTCTTTCTACGAATCTGGTCCGAACCCTGACGAGGTAGCTGAACTCGAACAGGGAGCCCCATAGTTTTATTTGTACCTTGGTTTAGTTTATTTCCCTTTTGCTGCCATAAAGACCATGTAATAATTGAATGCTTGTTTTGTTTGTATTTTTCATTTTAGACTAGTTTCCAGGTTAATAAAATGTTATTTCTTTCCGCTTTAGTTTTGTCTGCTTGTGTTCACTGCTTGATACAACTTACTACCGTCGTCTCACAACGGTGCAGGCTGAGCATGATCCGACTAGACCCATTATATTGGGATCGGGTCATGACATATTTTTAGTGGTGGCACATGTAGGTCCAGTTCTGTAAATTAGTCTAGCCAACTTAGTCTAGACCAGCATGCAGTCCTGTAATTTGACCTAGGCATAGATGAGACTCTAGGAAAACAGACTCTAGAAACAACTAGAACACCTAGATTATATTCATCCTGTTATAACATAGGGCCAAAATTATCTATTTAAATATCTATTTTTGCTTGCTTATAGTCCTATAGGCTACCTTGCTTATGTTTGTACCCAAACCTTTCAGAAGATGGCGAAAGGAAAGACGACTGGGCCTGCTGACGAAGAGGTTTCTTCCTCTGGGAATACCCCTACTCAAGCTCAATCAGACCCCTCTCCGGTGCAGCCCACTACCCGTCCTCGTGCTGTCCGGACTCCCCGTGCCGCATACACCTCCACTGTGCAAGCAGCTACACTGATTCCCCCGAGACCCACACTCTTAATTGCTGACGCGAATCCTAGTCCAGCTGCTCCACCAGTGCCAGTGGACCCCGTCGAGCTCGTAGGCCTGCTACGAGGAGTACTTGAGGCCCAGAGGGCTCAAGCAGAAGCAAATCACGAATAGACCACGATCATGAGGGAGGGTATGGAGAATGCCCATAATGCCGCTATGACAGCGCTAGAGTCATCGCAGACGGAACCGAGGCCAATCAAGGTAAGATAAGTGAAATTGATAAGTTTTATGTTTCATTGGAGAAATATAAATTCTGACTGGCAGTCTAATATCCAGAAGAGAGTTGGAGATATTGAAAGCTTCAAGAAGATGGATCCGCGACCTTTCAAGGGAACTGAAGGCCTCATATACACGGACGAATGGCTGGATGACATGGAGCGACTCCTCAGCATTGCTCGAATCCCACCCGGCCTTATGGTAGAGGCTGTAGGTCTACAACTTCGAGATCTAGCCAGCATATGGTACAAGAACGAGCCCAGATTCCAGACTGGAGGAACCTCCTAGCGTTCCTTCAAGAAGCTGTTTAAGAGGAAGTTCTTCCCAGAAGCTGCCCTAGAAGCCATGGGAAGACAGTTTAATGACTTGAAGCAAGAAGATCATACCATAGAAGAGTACACAGCCGAGTTCAACCGGCTCGACAGGTTTACACCCCGTCTGGTAGCAGACCCGGTGGAGCGTGCCCAGAAGTTTCGACACGGACCGCAGGAAGAAATCTTTACCATGGTTGTCGCCAATTGAGCGAGGACATACGACAAGATGCTGAAGGTGGCCCAAGATGTGGAGGCCAGTTCGTCAAATCGAACCAAGAGAGAGCACCCAGGATCCAGCAGCAACCACCAAGGCAACTTCAAGATGCCCAACAACAACAACAATAGGTCCTCTTACCAGCAACAGCAACACAGAGCACCCCAACAGAACCAATCGAAGACAACCAACTGCACCTACTGCAAGAGGCTCGGACACACAGCGGAGATCTGTAGGAAGAAGCTGGGATACTGCCTTGCATGTGGGTCTGCCACCTACCAGGTCAGGGACTGTCCTACTGCATTCAACAGAGTTGGAGCTGGACAGCAGAAAGGTCCACTACCTACCCAACAGCAATGCTACAACCAGCATATGGTCGGGCAAGCTTTTGACTTGGCCGTCGAGGAGCCAGAAGCAGAGCCAAAAACTGAAGAAAATGTCATCGCAGGTGCTATTTTATTACATTCGCACCCGACTTTAGCTTTATTTGATTCTGGAGCATCACACAGTTTTGTATCATCGGATTTTATTGCTGCATAAAATATAGATGTAGGGTGTAGTAAGATGATCTGTAGAGCAATGACCGGAGGGGGACCTATCCCTATCACAGAGACTTGCACCTGTCCCATCACCATCTCAGGTTATACCTTCCTAACACCCCTTCTAGTTATGCCTCTCCTTAACTACGATGTAGTGTTAGGAATAGACTGGCTGAGCAAGCAACACGTCCTGATAGACTGTCATCGTGGTTGTGTTATCTTTAGTCCACCTGGAGGACCTAAGTTTGAGGTTGCTCGAGCACTAGAGAGCATGGAGTGTGTCTCCTACACCTTCATCACAGAAGATTCCGGACACCTTCATCCCCTGATAGCATAATTCCTAGATGTCTTCCCCGACAACCTACCTGGATTACCCCCTGATCGAGACATTGTAAGCCCCCTGAATTTCAGGATTTATTTTAAATTTTCTGAATGAATTATTTTCGATAAATATTTTATTATTTAATTATTTGTGATTATTAATGTACCTTCCCGTGACTTTGACTTCTGAAGTGTCAGGGATGCCAATCTCTGTAAACTCTCTTTATGAGTTTTGAAGTAGACAAGATTATCTTCGTTTTGATATATCATGTCCCACTTGAACTCGTTCCCTTGTGCTCTTTTTGTATCGCGCAACTTCGGGTCAACTTAGACCAATTAATCGTTGAATAATTATTTTTACTTTTATCTTTGATCATCGTTTGCACGTTACCGTAACTTTTAATTTAGGAGATCTAGACCAGTCGTTTTCTCAGAACCAACTCCTCATGAATGATCTACTCGAGACGCTCTTCACCCATGACCTTCGTGTCCTACTCAGACACTCCATTTTGTGCTTCATTTTCTTCGCACAATTTTTGGGCCAATTTAGGCCGAATAATTATCTACCGAAAAACCTGATTTAATTTCCAATTTAATTTCGGGACCCGACATCGATCCAACCTAGTCGACCCAAAGTATGGACATGGCCCACATGAAACCTACTACCCACATGATGCTTGTGTCCCATTTATTGGAGTCCCCGCATATTATTTATTTACCCGTGATCATAAATACGTATTTAATTCAATTATTGCACCATGTCCGATTTTGACCCGACCCGGCTCGACCGAACCCGAGCCCAAGCTCCATATTGTTCTCTCATGACTGCATAAATACCCCATACAATATTTCTCTTCCCTATTTTAAATATCCTTCCCTCTTTCTAATAAGTATATATATATATATATATATATATATATATATATATATATATATATATATATATATATATATATATATATATATATATATATATATATATATATATATATATATATATATATCTCCATAACACACACACACCACCTCACCCCTCCACCTCACAGCACAAACACCCCCTCCCATTTGGGCCGACCTCCTTTTCCTCTCTCTCATTTCAAATATCTCCTCTCTCTCTCTCTATTCTTACACTCTCTCTCTCTCTCTCTTTATATTAAACACATACACACATACAAAAATATACATACATGTCTCTCTCACCCTCCCTCACTTCAGCCGAACCACCCCACCCCTACAGCCGAGCAACACCACTCCCACCCATGCCGAACACCTACAGCCACCACCTCCATCTTCTTCTCCTCTTCTTTATCATCTACATCACCACCTCCATCACCAACTCCATCACCAACACCACACCACATCACCACCACCTCCACCACTTCAACATCACCATGGCCTCCGCCACCACCGGCGACCGCGCCACCGCCGTACCCCGGCCTAGCCCGCCCCCGTACAAGCAGCAGCAGCTGCAACAGCGAGCGGCGCAGCAGCATGCATAGCCGCGTGTGCACGGCTACGTGCGCCGGCGATCGTCGCGCCGCCGCACGGCCGCCGTGGCCCCCCCTAATGCGCGCGCACCCCCGACGACCTCCCCCTGAGCCGCCACCTTCTTCCCCGACGTGCCGAATAGCCTATTCGTGCGTTTTGAACATAACCCCGTCGTGACGCGCGAGTTTTGAACTCGGAAATGGCTCCCCGTCGCAGCGACTTCGCACACTTTATTTGAGAGATCCGACTGTTGGATCGACGAACTCCTTGCTCCGTCGCAATCTCGGTATATAGCACTTAACTCCCCTCAATTTTCGTCCATTAATTTCGTCGTTTGATACCTCAAAACTGGCCACCAAGTTAACATTTTAAATTGAACTATTTTTGGACAGTTTCGTGATGCCAAATTCGCGGATTCGTATCTTCGTCGTCGCAGCTCCATTTTGCGCGCTACCAGTTCCTGTGCGCAGCTGGTATAATCCTCTTCCTGCCTCATTTAAGTTTCTTTAATTTGTACTTGTTAAATTCCATTTTTGAACCCGGGACTCCGGATTCAATTTCTGACACCACCAGTAGACTCGTGGCATCGTTCTAGCATATTTTTATATAAAGTTTGCTTGATTTGGAGAACGTGAGCCCTGGCATGCATTTCGGTGCAAAGCGGGTTCCACTTTTCGAGTCAACGGGTCACTTTGAGATCGGCTCATCGGAATCCAATTCCGGATATACCGTTGGGTTCGTATCATCATTCTGGATACGTGAACATATAATTTGCTAGATTTTGTAGACTTCTATTCTGACATATTTTTTGGTGCAAAGTGTGTCCAACAGCGGACATTATTTTGGCCCAAAATTACCATTTTGCCCATGTATCCAAATTAGACTTATGGGTAGGCTATCCTAGCTAATTTGACCGTTCTGGATACATTGGTGATATTTATTTTATCATCCGACAACATCTGTAGATTTTGCTTATGAATTATACTTAATTTGTAATTAATTATTTTTTCAAAAATTGTTACTTTCTATTTTTGAATTTTTATATATATTTTAATTTCTGTAAAAATTTAGAAAAAATTGTATTTAAATACTATGTTAATTTAGCTAATTTATTGTAATTTTTCCAGTATTTAATAAGTACTTTTGGTATTTTATAAAAATAGAAAAACATAACTCATTTTCAGGATACATATGTTTGCTGATTTTTAATAAATATCTATGGGGGTTTATAAATTCCAGAAAAATTAGTATAAATTTTTATAATTAACAAGGATCATTTTGGTACTTTATTTTATATAAAATTGATCTTTTTGTCTATCTCAAAAATTGTTGGAACACAGTGTCTAGTTTGATTTATTTATTGAAGAGTTACGACTTGCAAGTTTTGTGTTGTTTTGAGTTATTATAGTATTGGACCTCACCCTACAATAGTGTAAAGGCCCTAAAAAATTAGTTTGAATATAGTGTCACTCCACATTAGACTTTTATGCTAGGTCCCCACTTAGTTAGTGTCCAGTTAGGAGTCGTGTCTCACCACTAGTGTAATATTGAACATAGCTTAGAACTGAGTTTGTATATTATTATTGACAGGACATCGGACATCTATATCTTCGTACTAGTATTCTTGCTTTGCTCGAGGCAAGTACATCTACAAACTCATTTACTGTCTTTTAATGCTAGAACATGTATTAACCCTGTTAAAATACTGATCCTTGAGGTAGCAAGTTAAGTCTTCACATGTTGTATTACTTTCAGTACCTGCCATGCTTAGGACAGTTATCATATCTTCACATGATTCTTACTGGTTCTCAGTACATGTCATGCTTTAAACTGCTCTGAATATCCACTATGTTTCATACTACTCTCAGTACCTACCAAGCTTATACTGCTTCCAGTGTCTTTCACATGTTTTATACTGTTTTCATATCTCTCACATGTTTAACAACGGGTTAAGGGAAAACTGTTAGTAGTGTACGTGATCATGCCCCCTTCTCCGTATGTATTTATCGAGTACTGTTATATTCTATATATAACTTTGTCGTATGTCTGCTCACGCGTTTGTGTATGGACATACACCGATGCCGTTAAGGGTACGTATGTACGCTTCAGAAAATTGATATGTACTACTGTACATCCTATTTCACCTATTGACTGATCACTCACCTACTACAGTTTTAAACTTTAAAATGAATATGTATTGCCATGATGAAATGTATCTAAAACTGAATAAATCAAGATATGCCATGTTCCCTATGTTACTATGATACTGTGATCCCAATTGTACCATGAGGCCATGTTTTCAGTATTTTCTGTTTTATAGAGTTATCATCCCATGTTTCTTGTTGTACATCTCTTTCATTATATATTCAGTACTTTAGTTGTAGAGGTTGTACTTGCTCCCGTCCTGACAGGATAATGTTGTAGGTATACTTTTTGAGAAGGAAATGCTATGTGATTCATATTATGGCACTGATTTTGAGGACCTGGCCTTATCTCCAGAAGAGGCCCCAGCGGGGAACCTTGCTTTGATATTTTTCATGTGTTTTGAGACTTAGACTTTGTTTTGAACTTATATTTGGATACTGGACTTTGTCTCCAGTTAGGTACTTTGGAAGTGTATTATTAAGTATGTACTTGTTTACTTTCGCTTATAGATGCTGTGTTGTGATGAACCCTTTAAATGTGATATTAGAACTGTTAGCTGCTTAGATCCTTTATTGTCTATACTTAGAACAGCTTACTACGCTTTAACCAAGCGTAGGCTGGACATGCCTCGGCCCGGCCCAACAATTTGGGTATCGGGTCGTGACATGTTTTTAGTGGCGGCCCATGCAGGTCCAGACTTAAGTTGTTTGGTTACGTTATTGTACCAAGCATGCCTGCAATTAGGATCTTAGGACAACTTGTTAACACTAGGAATAACATTTAGAACACCTAGAGGATTTCTAGGATTGTAATATAGGAGAACTCATCACAGCATAGGACCGTTAGCTATAATTAGCCTCTTGTTTGTAATTCATTGGGTTATAATTTTGACCAGGATAGTACCATTGGGATGACCCTGAGGATCTCACTCTAATCTTACTTAAAAATCTGTTTCCACTTATTCCATTTGCTCTTCCTTAATTCGTTGTTGAAATTGATTTCTGTTTTTTGTTGTTAATTTTGATCTTGCATCATGATAAATTTTGTGGATTGAATTATGATATATCCTGATAAGGTAAATGTCTCCTTTATTTATGGAGTTTAGAATTTATCGCAGCCATATTAGCTGGTATGACAAAAACATAGAGCCTGATTTTGGATATACTATCCTATTCATAGAATTTAGATTTTTTTGCAGCCATATCGGTTGGCGTGGTAAGGAATCTAGATGATATGATTATAAGGTGTATACCTTAGTTATGACTCTATCGTTTATTGCATCTAAGCTTACTGGTATGGCAAAAATTCTGGCAACATGATTTCAGGAAGATGTGTATGGTTATCAGATCATATCTCAACTTCGTTCACTTTGTTATGACCGAATGAGCAAGAATAAATTTTTATCATCATTCTTCCTCGTCTTGATTTACTCTATCCTATCTACATCTACAACTAGGATTACAGGTTCTCTAGGACTCTCCAATAGGATTGCTTTCATATTGTCTTTTTGGACATAATTATTTTTGTGTTCCATCTTTCCTATGACTTGACTAAACTCTTCTTCGTTAACCTCTTGGATAATTCTTCTCGTTATGTATCCCGTTGTCTTCGTACCATTCTTGGAGATATTCCGATAAACTTTCCTGTCTTGCTTGACCCTTTAACTTGTTTGGACACTGTTATGGATTGCTTGACCCAGCCTTAGGCCTTGTTACCTTCTATTTCATAGGCGACCGAAATAGCCAAACCTTGTTAATTGAATCTGCAGTATAACTATAGATGTATTGTGTGATTGTGATAAATATATTTCCTAGGGATTGGTTAGATTAAGCTTATAGGACAAGTATAAGTGACTGACTGTAGTAGACTTGGAAACCATTAAGAACGATTGTATTGATAGTATAAATTGATGATAGGATATCTAAGATGGAGAAATGAGATAGTATATTGTTGTGACTATGGATTAAGGATTAGAATCTTGTGCTTAGAATTTGTGGATTGAGCATTCATAGGACTTTGATGACCAAGTGATTATTGGTTATCTATAGCTAATTACATGTGATTAGGGGGTAGATCGATATGTGGAATGATATAAAATAAGTTAGAATGGGATATAATGTTGCATACGAGATCGGAAAGATATTAGTTAAAAAGACAAAGAACAAGACAAAGATATATGTACATTTGTAATTAATAAATCGGGAGTTTTGAAATCGAGGATTTATATTCGGAGGACTTGTTGAGTAAAAGAAGAAGGCTCTACGCCAAGGATAAGAATTGAACGTATAATTTCAAGAAGAAACTGTAGGAAAGGATTGACGACAAATGATGCAAAGGAACTGCAGATTGATAGAATAAGGATACTTAGGATGTGATAAGGAAATCAAGTATTTACAAATTGAGGTTGGAAATATGATTGATGATTAAGCATTTTAGGCTTATAGACATGTCCAGAGAATGACCTATATTTTAGGGTATACGTTAAGGTTCCATGTTAGTATGAAAAATTCTAAAGGATGTATGACATAGTTTATGATAGAAGGACTTTGTTGAACCTGAACCAAAAAGATTGTAAAGAAAAACAGAAGAGATGATTACGAGGGTAGCAGATTGAGTATCGTAGCCAGAGCAGCTACATGTTATAGTTTGACCTATTGGATGATTTTTAATTTCGAGGACGAAATTCTTGTAAGGTGGGTAGGATGTAAGCCCCATGAATTTCAGGGTTTATTTTAAATTTTCTGAATGAATTATTTTCGATAAATATTTTATTATTTAATTATTTGTGATCATTAATGTACCTTCCCGTGACTTTGACTTCTGAAGCGTCAGGGATGCCAATCTCTGTAAACTCTCTTCATGGGTTTCGAAGTAGACAAGATTATCTTCGTTTTGATATATCATGTCCCACTTGAACTCGTTCCCTTGTGCTCTTTTTGTATCGCGCAACTTCGGGTCAACTTAGACCAATTAATCGTTGAATAATTATTCCCACTTTTATCTTTGATCATCGTTTGCACGTTACTGTGACTTTTAATTTAGGAGCACCAGACCAGTCATTTTCTCAGAACCAACTCCTCATGAATGATCTACTCGAGACGCTCTTCACCCATGACCTTCGTGTCCCACTCAGACACTCCATTTTGTGCTTCATTTTCTTCGCATAATTTTCGGGTCAATTTAGGCCGAATAATTATCTACCGTAAAACCTGATTTAATTTCCAATTTAATTTCGGGACCCGACATCGATCCAACCTAGTCGACCCAAAATATGGACATGGCCCACATTAAGTCTACTACCTATATGACGCTTGTGTCCCATTTATTGGAGTCCCCGCATATTATTTACTTACCCGTGATCATAAATACGTATTTAATTCAATTATTGCACCCTGTCCGATTTTGACCCGACCCGGCTCGACCGAACCCGAGCCCAAGCTCCATATTGTTCTCTCATGACTGCATAAATACCCCATACAATATTTTTTTTCCCTATTTTAAATATCCTTCCCTCTTTCTAATATGTATATAGATATATATATACATATCTTAAATATCTTTTATATATATTATATATATATATATATATATATATATATATATATATATATATATATATATATATATAACTCTGTCTCTCCATAACACACACACACCACCTCACCCCTCCACCTCACAGGACAAATACCCCCCCATTTGGGCCGACCTCCTTTTCCTCTCTCTCATTTCAAATATCTCCTCTCTCTCTCTATTCTTACACTCTCTCTCTCTCTTTTTATATTAAACACACACACACACATATAAAAATATACATACATCTCTCTCTCACCCTCCCTCACTTCAGTCGAACCACCCCACCCCTACAGCCGAGCAACACCACTCCTACCCATGCCGAACACCTACAGCCACCACCTCCATCTTCTTCTCCTCCTCTTCTTCATCATCTACATCACCACCTCCATCACCAACACCACACCACATCACCACCACCTCCACCACTTCAACCATCACCACCACCGTCCGCCGCCACGGCCTCCGCCACCACCAGCGACCGCGCCACCGCCGTGCCCCAGCCTAGCCCGCCCCCGCGCAAGCAGCAGCAGCTGCAACAGCGAGCGGCACAGCAGCATGCGTAGTCGCGCGCGCACGGCCACGCGTGCCGGCAATCGCCGTGGCCCCCCTGATGCACGCACACCCCCGGATTATTATTATTATTATTATTATTATCATTATTATTGAGGATATTCGTATATAATATTATTATTATTGGTTATATTATTTGTCAAATAAACGTTGTATATATATATTCGTATTTATATAAATAGGCCCTATAATAGAACATATTGGGATTTTATTTAAATTTCACGGAGAGTATTATATTAGTGTATATATATATATATGAATAAATAGATATATATATATATAGATAGATATATGTACATATATATGTATGTATATATGTATATTAATTTAAAAAAAAAGAAAGGAAGGGAAATAACATCCCAGCCCACTCGGGCCAGAGGCCCGCAGGCCCACGCGGGAAACCAACCCAGCCACCCGCTTAGTTTCCCAGCCCCGAACCGAGTATAAATCCCAGGCCAGTCGAGCGCTGCCTATACATACAGATATCGATCGAACGAAGAGAGGGAATTCCCTCGACCGAACCCTAACCCCCGCCGCGTGCATTCCAGCAACCTGGGCGGCCGCTCGTCGCCGGCGCCGCCACCATACGCGGCCGAAATCGGCCAGGGAGCACGCGTGCGAAGCAAAACAGGGCAACAGCAGTGCTGCGAAGAGGCTGCCTTCGCAGCGATTTTCCATCGCAGATAACGGGTCGTTTCACGAACCGTTCGATCTGGTATGTTCCCAACATGACCCTCTTCTAATCCATTCATTTATTTCGATTTAAGTTCTACCGTACGCATCGTAGATCGTGTCACGTCCCGATCCCGGAGGATCGAAAACTAGCCACTGAGCGTGATGCCGTACAAGTCTAGATTGCACTTGTATAAGGCAAAACCATTACAGTTCCTGATATTTCTCAGAAAACATCGATAGCGCAGCAAAACTAAGCAGATAAATTGAAGTCACACAAGATATGAAGAATGTATCTCTTTATTGATAATCATAATGGATTACAAGACTTGCAGCGGAATACAGAGTTTACAATTGATTACAAGACTCTTGAATAACCAACTGAATGTATACACTTGCCCTTTGGGCTACAACTGAATATACCGACTTCTTTACAAAGAACTTGCCAATTTGGTTACAATCTCACTGGTACAACTGAATTACACTATTCCATACATTATGTCCCGTATAGCAGAAGACATCGTCTTGAAAGAAGAGCTTCTGCACACCCATCCGATTCATCGATGCCAAGCACTGATTCAATAGGATTTCCTCCAAGCAAACACCTGTAATATTGCCCACAACGTGGGTCAGTACATCATCAATGTACTGGCGAGCGGTGCTGGCCCAACTCACCTAAAAAGACAACACTAAGTAATCATGTTATAGCACATTATTAATAGTGGTCTTTCTCGTTGCCTTAGGGTCAATTTCATGTTATAGCCGACAAGAAGTAAAGCATGCAATTCTCATAGCCAACATAATTTAAAGCATGCAGTTATCACCCTTTGGTGATACTTACCCACGGTTGTATAGCCATCCCTGTACATTTATAATACTTACTCTGCCTGCACAAGACATTGTTAGGAACAATATCATGGTTCAATATAAATATCACCGTTCAGGTGATTCTTACCAACAGCCGACATCCTTCCCTGTATCTGAGTAATAACTTACTCTGCCTGTATAAGACATCATTAGCATTGGACCTATCTACATGAAGGTCACTGGCGACACGCCATCTTGGATCATCTTACAGGTGAACGGCTAACTCCAAATGGGGTACGAATCCATGGAAGGTTTCCGAAACACCGTGCTACTACTTCAGCACCATAGGATTTTAGTGTCCTTTCAGTGGACGGTAGCAAGCCCCCACTGCAAGTCCTGCAATCCCGATGTCAGTACGTCGACACCATCTTTGTTCCCCCTAGGACGAACCGGGTTCCATGGCCCAGGAATACCGTTCGAGGAACCACACCTTGTCGACAAGTTGTCAATGACCATGCAACTATATGCAACTTATTTAAGAAGAAAACATATAATACATGATAAGGAAAACTAAGTAATTCAGCCACCATTCTCATTCATATTGCCATCTTGCCATCTTGCCTTGAGCCAACGCTCACATTATTATCTGCCCAATCCAGGGTCTTAGTGCAATCAACATTCTACATCGGCACAGGATAATAGAATGTTGTTATCCAATCTCTTTGCCACATCTTTGATACCATACATCTTTCCAACCAACTCAATGTACTCACCGTCCAATTCCTGGGACTTAGCATCTGTTTAGCATACATTCATTCGGACATAATTTAAGCATACTCACTGCCCAGTTCTTGGGTCTTAACATCTGTGTTACCATCTATTCATCGAGCCAACGCTCGATATACTCACCGCCCAAGTATTTGGGACTTTGCCTTCACCTGTCATGCAATTCATTGCGACAATGTACAAGCATACAATTCATCTAGCAATACAGCTTACGTTCAGGTGATTATTTATCTTTCATTATCTTTTCGAATTCCATGCAAGGTGTTATTGAACAACTCAATAAGAAACATAGCATACTATCCTTATTTTAAGCGTGAAGCTAAATGATCTTTGAAGGGTTCAACACTACTCACATTCATAGGGTGATTTCCGCCACGATCGCATAGCCTTCTTCGCATATTCCCAAGTCCAACAAGGCTTCATCGAACCAACCATCCATCATAAGGCATCTTACGGGTCGGGGCACTATAATATATACCACTCAGAAAAAGTTTCGTCCTCGAAACGTAAAATAAAACTCATCCCCAAAACTTCAACCGACTTTTCATGAAACTTCTCAACGCTCAACTTGTACTATTTAATATTTCTCCGCAATCTCTTGATTGATTTCAAGTAATGCACCATCTCGATACCTCATCCCAATTGATTCAACATAGTTTACCATCTTTTTGATCTTTCCTCCAACAAAAATAACAATCACCATTTCAATAATTCAAATTAAAATCAAAATTCACAAAATGACTAAAATACCCTCAAGCTAAAATGTGGTAGTGACAACGGCGGGACAGCGGCGAAAGCCGCTACTGGCATACATGGGGCGCAGAGAGCGCTGTCGGCCGGGGGGCCGCTCAGAAGGCGCTGCCAGCGCTGCGGGGGGTCGCCGGAGAGCACTGTCGGCCGGGGGCCACATAGAGGTGTTGCAAAGGCAACGGGAGAGCTGCTGTAGCGATGGAGAAGCCGGACGGGGGTCATCGACGGTCGATCGGGCGACGGCGGTCGGTCGGGTCGGTCGGGGCACAACGAAAACGAGGCGTGAGCGGTGCCAAAATGACCGGGGTGTCACAGAGAGTGCGGGGACGGCTTCGATTTCGGGAATAGAGGAGCGGTGAAGGAGTTAAGGAAAGTTTGGAAAGGTGGAGGAGTTGGGATGTTCTGTGAAGAAGAAGAGAGTTTCTGAATTAAACTCTCCATGAGTTCCAGATCCGATTGGGGGGGTGTGCGCGCACGGGACCAGGGAAGAGAGGGGTACATGGGTTGAATGGGTTTTCGGGTAGGGCTTGGGTTTGGGTTTGGACTTAAGTTATCTATAAACCAATGGGCTCAACAATTTTAATAATAAATACGCAAATAATAAATAACAAAAATATGGGCTTCACAACCTTCACTCCTTAGAAAATTTTGTCCTCGTACATTAGATAGTTAGTTAATTAGATATTTGAGAGGTATCTTGGTATCTCATGTGTCACGACCCGGTCCCAATTTTTTGGGTCGAATCGGATCATGCCCAGCCTGCACCGTTGTTGAGACGGCGACAGTAAGCTGTATCACTCAAGTAGGTAATAAACAACACAAATTCTAATTGCCACAACTTTAATAATTCGAATAGTTTAAAAAAATTTTACAACAAAATGAAAGATACATCTGAAATACATTGTTTTCCACAAACATCATGAATTATAAAAGAAGAAGAAAAATCTAGGTAACCAGCTCATCAGTCTCGAGATCATCGTCCTCTAGTTGGGATCTCGGAAAAATACCGCAGAACAAAACATCATCAGTGATACCTAAAAATGTTGGTTCTCCAGTCAGGAGGGAGCAAAGTACAATTCATGCTAATTTGACAATTGAAATAATAATAGAATCATGCTCTTTTAAACATTTTTGAAATAAACATTTTCCAGCAGTTAAAACATTGTGATGTGAATAGGCAATGAATATGACCGGCTTGGGTTGTACAGTGAATGATATGGCTTATCCCCGTGTGTATGAGGGGTAAGCTAATACAGTTGTTACAGTAATTTGGATGTGGTCATACACATTACACTACTCCTCCAGTCCCCAAACAGTTACAGTAGTTACAGTCAGTGCTCTCAGAGAGAGTTCCGTGTTGCAGCGTGGTTTAAACTTGCATTAAAACGATTACTAAATAATTGTAAACTAACACAAAATGTACTTGCCACAAATTTGGACTGGTCTTGAAGGGTTGAGACTTCGGGATTGAAACTAGCATCGTCCTCGAAATCCTACATTCGAGAAGTTTGTCTCAGATTCCAGAGTTACCTTGCTAACTATGCTAGTTGCAATCTCTAAATTGTGTCCTAATCAATTTTAATCTTGATTACACAATCACAAACAAAACTCGATTATCGGGTGCGTTGTAATTGATTACGAGAGAAAGATCAATTTAACTTTGTATTTTGGAAAAACTCGTAGTTACCAATTTAATTGATTAAAACTTTGTGTTTTTCGTAATTATACATATAAAACTAAATTTCTTATTTAATGAGAAAAACATGATCGTTGTTAAATATTAAAACTTGTAAATTTTAATGTGAGAAAACTTTATTAATTTTCTATCTCAAAATAATTATCTATTTGATTACGCGTACGCTAAAATAACTCGCAAAACCAGAAAAAATAACAGAAAACCTACGCTACCAAATTACAGGTCACAGAGCCAAAAGACCAGCTGGGCTTATGCCCATTACAATTTATTTACATAAATTGAAATAAGACGAAACAGTTGTTAGTTCTAAAATCTTCCTACAATTTAATTATGAATAAATTAAATAATAAAAATAAATTAAATATTTAATGAGTCTCAGATATGGTCCAATCGTCATATAGGCTAATGCCTCAACGTCCGGGCGAAGCCGGTTTCGTTTGCACTTAGCCAGGGCCCATTGACCGATACGGTCGTCGCCCAAAAATCCCAAAATACTAGTATTTTCCGAAAACCATTTTAAAATCATTTTAAAAATACAATTAAATTTTATGGAAAATTCGGCAGCATTTTCTCTATTTTTTTGGTCAACCCAAAAACTGGAAAAGTGTGCCAATATTTTCCTGCAAATATCCCAAACCAGGGAATTCCAATATATATATATATAAATAACCACAACCGTTCCCAATAGTAATTCGGAACAACCTGAAACGAATTCGGGGATCCGAAACCAACCCAAAATTATCACAGCACAAATCGGAAAACCAAATTATCCAGAAACTCATTTCCGAAAGTTTCGGAAAAGCAAAACAAACCAACAGAAGCTTACCGAAGGTTTCACGGAAAATCCCGAAAACAACGTAACCCAAAAATCGAATTTCTCGAAGGAGATTCGTGGACCATTTCTCATCATTGACACGGGAGGGACGAACTACTGTGATTAACCAGGAATTACCCAAAACGACGAAATCCGAAGGATTGCCTCGGACTCGGGATGCGCGAATCCACATAACGAACTTGGAATCGGAAATGAACCACGCCTAAAGCACACGCAGGTGCTGTCCACTCGGGACTGGGCTACGCGCGCTCAGATCAGGGCTGCCGGGGCGGCAGCGGCTGCTGGAGACGGGACTGGCCACGGAAGACGTCGGGGCGAGGCTGGATCGGGGCTAGGGCACGGCCACCGGAGTCGGGGTCGGCGGAAGACCGTCGGGACGGTGCGCGGGTGGCCGGGAGTCGGCATGGCGGTGGCGGGGTGCGCTGGAAGGGCGCGGCGATGGCGGCGATGGGCGCCGGGGGTCGGGGCCACGCTGGGAGACGCACACGGGGGCGCGAGCGGCCGAGAAATGGCTGGAGGGAGCCGCGGGGTTGGGGTCGACATCGGGTGCAGGTGGTCGAGGGGGTTTGGGAGAACGGGATGTGTGTGCTGGTGAGTAGAGAGAGAAAAAATGAGATAGAGAATTTATGAATTGTTAAAGAGAAGGAAGAAGGAAAGTATATGGGGAGTGGGTGGTGGTGATCGTGGGTTTAAATGGGAGAGTATGGCTGAGAGGGAAATAGGGAGGGGAGAGGTTGGAAGTGGGAGTCCGACGGTTTCAACCGGTTACGGGAGGGAAGAGAAACGGCCAAGTCCGTTCGCAAAAGAAGAAACGAGGGGTGGTGGTAGTGAACGTGTGTGGAGTTATAAGAGGAGAGTGGGGTTAAATGTATGGTGAAGGGTGCTGTGGTGTGCGTGAGTGATTATAGGGAGAGAAGTGAGGGGAAGGGAGAATGTGGGGTGAGGGGAAAAAGAGATATGGTCCAACTTGGACCAGTTCCAAAAAGTAAAAGATTTTTTTTAATAAGTAGAATAAGAATTCAAAAGAATAGGTTAGGACCGGGTCTGGGTTTCGAGAAATTGGTCCGGGTTCGGGTCAGGTCAGCAATCAAAAGCCAATTTATTATTTTTAAAAATAATTTCGAGCCCGCAATATATAATAATAAATAATAAATATGATAATGATTTAATTTAACCAAATGTATATTTAAATATTACGACAAAAGAAAATTCATTAATAAAAATAATTACAATTGAACCAAATAATTCAAAATACGGGTTTCACATCATGGTACCAAGTTAGTATCTTAAGGTAAATATGAATTACCTTCACCTTCAAGGTAAATGATTAGTTTACCTTATGACCAAGGTATGGTATCAAGGTACAAGGTAAGGTATCAAGATATCAAGGTAAGGTATAGGTTTACCCAAGTTAAGGCATTAGATTCCAACCAAGATATTGGTATTGGGATGCCAATATGACCAATGTTGATATGGTATCCTAGTGTTAGTGGGTTAGTGTCTAAGTATTTGAGTTTGAGTAGGTGATGTTAGATTGTAGAAGGGTTACATAAATAGGTATATATATTTTTGGGTTATATAGTATCTATATATATTATGAGAGTATATAGATATAGGTTATGGTTCATAGTGAGGATATGTATATACTTGATATATGATATCTATATGTATGTGTTAGGGTGGTACTATATGGGTAAGGATATATGTGGTATGTATATATATTAATAAATCTTAAGTATCATATATGTTGACCACTAATCTAAGTTTGACCAAAATCCTAGAAGCTTAACCTTGACTCCTAGTTTGACCCAAGGTGGACCAAAGTTGACTTAGAGTTGACTTTGACCTAGATTGACTTAGAAACATGTAGATTGCATCATAAATTTCTATTATTTCAAATTAAACTCTTTATAACATGTGTTGCTCTAATTAGGACTCTGTGACATCAGTTCAGATATCTATTCATATCAGTCATTCAGGATATCAGGCGAGTACATTCTCTGATAGTTCTTTCATTTACTTGGTGATTACTGTATTTCAGTTCTAGTTAGTTCTATTGGATGTCTACTATGATTCTTGGCACGATTGTACACGGATTGGTATTGTCATTGGATCTTCAGTCATGAGATATTACCTTACATCATCGATGCTATCGAATACTGTTCTCGTTGGTATTGGATAACATTGAATAATATTGAATAACATTGACTAATATTGGATGACATTGGCTAATATTGGATAACATTGAATAACATTGGCTAGTGACGTATCATGATTTTGGATCCATCGTATCAGTCGGGACGGGGGTAATATTAGTTAGATATGTGATCAAGAACTATCGGCAAATAGTATAATTATCGGCTACTAGCTAAGCATACATTGCACGTATGGTTGAGCTAGCTTTTCCTTAGTGTAAGCATTGAATATCCCAGGCCGATCACATATCCAACTGGTATTCCAAAACACATTGTCTATTACAGTTTTATATTTTTAGTTTAACTTTACATTGTTCTATTTTGATATGATAGTTTTCTTCCATTAGTTGTTCTCATATGTTTTTGTTTGTCTTACTATTTCATCAATATAACTGTCTATAACTGCTTTATAGCCTTGTCACTTACTTGGGATTTCTAGATGAGATATGCTCGTTCCAATCCTGACTGAATACTGTTAAAAATATTATAAATGATATAGATAACTGTACTACCTTCTATGAGGCTTATGAGGGTGGTACACAACAGCCAGAGGAGGACCTAGCCCAGTAGAGTATGCTTAGTTATAGCTTAGTACTTTATAGCTTTCAGTTTGTATCGGATTATTCCGATTGTTAGTTGAGACTTATTTATATTCAGAACTTGTATTTATTTGTGTTGGACATCTATTTTGTGTGGTGTGATAACTCTATTTATATTCAGTTTCTTCCTTTTATCTGATTCCATATCGTGCTCTATCTTCCTTAGACTTGTGATTGAGATTATATAGTAGATATGTTATATTATACCTCCATGCGGAGATGACAGGTTTATATATCTTGTTGTTAGATGTTAGATGTTATAGATGACCTATACAGCGTTCTGCCGCCGATACTGCGGCGTTGGCTGGACGTACCCACGTTCTCGTGTCCCTAAACAGGGTGCGGGTCATGACACATTTTTGTGGTCATCCATACAGGTTAGAGTCGCAACTAGTACGATTTTGTGGTGGCACATTTTTGGGGTGGCATATTTTTGTGCTGCTACGAGCCTGTTGCTTGGATATAGGATAGGTAGTATATAGAGTCACTCAATTACAGTTAGGACTACTTGAGAAGATTCCTGGGATAACCCTTGAGGATCTCATTATGAACTATCTCGAAATTCGATTTCGACAGTTTCTGTCTACCTTTCCTTGTTCGTTGTTGAATTTGATTCTTGGTGTTCATTATTGACTTGATTTTCTACCAAGATAAATCTTATGGGATAGGTTGCCTCAGTTATAGAATCTAGAGTATTCTACAGTCATACTAGCTGGTAAGGCGAAGGTATAGAGTCTAATTTTTTAATGTATTTCTCGGGTGTGGGAATTTAAAGTTTTCGCAGCCAAGCTAGCGGCAATACGAAAGTTTTAAATACCATGATTCTAGAGGTATGTACCTTAGTGTCACGACCCGCACCCTGTTTAGGGGAACGAGTACGTGGGTACGTCCAGCCTACGCCGCAGTATCGTTGGTAGAACGCTGTAAAGGTCATCTAGAATATATAGAATTTAAGATACAATAATATAACCTGTCATCTCCGCACGGAGGAATATAATCACAACTCAATCACATAAATCTAAGGCAGATAAGCTATATGATAAAGATAAGGATAAAGATGAAGTAAATAGTCTGTAATAGTGCTGAGCCACAATCACAAGTTCAGAATTTAAAGACATAACACAAGATCCCAAATAAATACTACAAGTCTCAAATTATCAATCTGGAATATAATCTAGACAAATCTAGCTAAACTAAGCCACTACAAGCGGTGCATCCTCTACGAGCACCGGGTCCACAGGCTGGTCCTGGTCTTAGGCTCCATCTATGCCAAACCCGTAGTAGGTCGGGCAATCTGCATCTAAATCCTATGAAAAACAACGGGGGTTATCCTGTCAGGATATGAGCAAGTACAAACGCTAACAGCAGTTCCATGTGAATTGACAAATACTATAAGAGACAATTATAATGAAATACAAGATGAAATATCAAGACTGAAAGTAAAGCAGTACAAGAGAACTGGATATCATGTCATGTGTGAGATATAAAATAAAACTGGAATATAAACAATGGAAAGTAATATGAGGTATGATGTAAACATAAAAAATAAGTGCCATGAGATATTAGAGCATTATGTGATCGGCTTGGGTCAAGATCAGGCTGTTCCATTTGACCGGCTATGCACAGGTAGTATAATAGTATAGGGATCAGGTCGGCCAAAATGGAAATCTATGCACAAGTAGTATAAGGTCAGGCTATACCCTACTTGTGGTGAAGATGGAGCTATGCACAAGTAGGAAACAAGTAGGGGTAATGATCACATAACCGCTAATAACTCCCCATCCCCGAGTAGTATAATGAATCCAGATATGACAGATCATGACACGGGATTCGAATAGCAGGGGACCAGCCCACTCCCAAATCGGTGTCTATACAAGTACAAGAAATAATATCGAACAAGTACTCATATACCAGGTAAACCAGGAATGACATCTCATGACGAGATTCACGTATACTAGTTCGTGTATCCTCGTGTCGAAAATCAAGTATAACACTACAACTGAATCGAATATAGTAGATATCAAAGCAATAAAAACTATCAGAGAATGTGCTTACCTGCTGTCCTGAGCTGAGAAAATCGAAACTACAACTCACTCAATGAGCCACGAACGGTCAACTCGCACAACTGTCTCCTAATACTGAAATAGACATTACCGGCATTCTTAGAATAGTCAAAATAGCTAGAAACACCTATCCATAAGTCTAATTCTGAACACAGGGGCAAAACGGTAATTTCTGGTCAAAATAGTATCCGCCGTTGGACCCACTTTGCACAGACAAACGTGCCAGAACCTACGGTCTCTAAAGTCATCAAACTATATGTCTACAGGTCCGATTTGATGAGACAAACTCAACCGTATGTCCAAAGTTGGATTTCGGTGGGCCCTGCACAAATTCGCCCGTTGGATCGGGTCGCGGGCCCGCCAAAATACCGTTCCGGTCGACCTTCTCAGATTCGGACCAAACTTGGTATACAGAACCAAAAAAATGATACGGTCCTGTTGGTGCAAGTTTCGTCTCGATATGACGAATGTGCACAAAGTAATTGACAAATTTGCAAAAAGATCGATATGGTAAATTTTGACGGATACGCATCAAATTCGTCGCGCACACGCGACCAATTTAAATTCCGTCAAATTCTACACGTCCACAAAGTCGATACGCACCTTTCGATACTTTCAGTTCGCGACGACGTCGCCCGAATTGACGGGACGAACGGCGTATCGGGACAATTTTTCTAAAAATTCAGTTTTAAAAATCAGTTTTTTTCTCCAACTTCACAAACCAATAACTTCCTATATAATGCATGAAAATTAAATCTACAAGAAGGGTTTTGATCTCCTATATGTTGTCTACAAGTCTCTTTAGACCGAATTTGAAAACTAGCAACACGCTAGTCGCAAATCGGCCACAAAGTTAGGATTTCGGGACAGTTTCTAACGTCCAATAAATCAAGTTTTTCTTGATTTTGGAACTCATTTTTTGTCGCACATGATGCGAATCGGCACAAAATATTTGAAGAGACTTAAAGGTGTATAGGTTAGGATCATACCGGAAGAAACGGATCGGAAATTGATCGAGCGTGCGCGGAGAAATGTCGTTGCAAAGTTGGCTCCTCGCTGACAGTTTCTACGTGCGGGTGGGCTGCTCGTTGCGCGTTTCTCGGCGATGGACGGCAGCGGGTTGGTCGACGGTGATGTCGGGGCATGCGCTGGGTTGGGGTGACGGCGTAGGGTTAGGGTTTTATAAAAATCCCTCTCCCTCTCTCTATCGGAATATATATAAAGGAGGGGAAAATCGGGTTGTGTTCGATTTTGCCGAACAAGGGGCTTCGGCATAAGGGGCTCGCCCCCCCCCCCCCCCCTTTGCTGTGTTGTGCTTTAGGTGTGCGTGTGTGTGTGGTGTGTTTTTTTGATTTCTTAATGTTTTAATTTTGACTTCTTCTTTTCTATTTTGACTTTTTATTCATTTCTTTAATACTTTATATTATATACATACATACATACATACATACATACATACATATATATATATATTTATATGTTTATTTATATATAAAAACCAAACATAAATGAATATTATTTCTATCTTAATAATACTTTGTTTTTCTTGCTTTATAATATTACACATATATTTACATATATGTATATACACCCATAAATAAAATAAATACCAATAAACTATTTTAAAAAAAATTCAAAATAAAACTAAATGTTCCATATCCATATTTATTTAATATATTAAAAGTTTGATAATAAAAACTTATTGAACAGAAATATATCTATATCCACAAAATACCTATTTAACTAATAATGTAAAAAATACTAACAATAGTAATTTAAATAATATTAAAATAATAAAATATTATAAATGACTATATTAGCCCTATTCAGGAAAGTGGGGGTGACAAATCTACCCTCCTAAAAAAATTTTGTCCTCGAAATTAGAGCAAACTAGCACAATAATAGTAGCAAGAAAAAAGAAAAAAATACCTCGAGGCTCGAAGAGATAAGGGTAACGCTCCCGCATCTCGTCCTCCCTCTCCCAGGTAGACTCTCCTGGAGAGTGATGCCTCCATGCGACATGAACCAAAGGAATAACTTAGTCCTGGAGCACCTTCTCCTGACGATCCAGAATCTCCACATGATGCTCTGGATAGCAGAGAGTAGGCCCCACCTCTAACTCGGAGTGATCCAATACGTGACTAGGGTCTGCCATGTATCGCCTCAACTGAGACACATGGAACACGTTATGAACTCCCTCGAGCGTACGCAGCAAGTCTAGTCGATAGGCTACTGCACCGACCCTTCCAAGAATAGTGAAAGGTCTGATGAAGCGCGGACTAACCTTCCCGCCTCGGCCAAAACGAATCGTGCCTCGTATCGGAGAAATCCTCAGGAACACCGTATCGCCAACCTAGACACAAGACAAGACTCAATACAAGACCCTAAAGCAAACAATCACAAGCAAGCACAAACAGAAAAACTGATACTAACCTCGAACTCTAACGGTCTCCGGTGGCTATCGGCCCAATGCCGCTGTCTATCCTGAGCCACCCGAAGTCTATACCTGATCAACTTAACCTTCTCTGCTGCATCCACCATCATCTCCGGGCCAAGCAAAACTCTCTCACCGACATCGTCCCATGACAAAGAAGTGCGACATCTCCGTCCGTATAGAGCCTCGAATGGCGACATCTCTATACTGGCCTGATAGCTGTTGTTGTAAGCAAACTCTACCAGATGAAGATGGTCCTCCCAAGATCCCCCGAAATCTAATACACAAGTGCGTAGCATATCCTCGAGTGTCTGGATGGTCCTCTCTGACTGTCCGTCCATCTGGGGGTGGTACGCGGTACTGAACTTGAGCTGGGTGCCCAAGCTAATATACAAACTCCTCCAGAAGTAGAAAATGAAACGACTATCCCGATCCTAGACTATGCTCACCGGAACTCCGTACAATCTGACTATCTGACGTACGTACAGCTCTGCCAGCTTCTCCGTAGACAAACCCACCTTGAAAGACAAGAAGTTGGCTGATTTGGTCAATCTATCAACAATAACCCAAATCGTGTCTTTCCTTCCTGGAAATCGTAGAAGTCCAGATACAAAGTACATAGTGATGTGCTTCTACTTCCACTCTGGAATGGGTAGTGGTTAAAGCAGACCACCTGGCCTCTGTCTCTCGGCTTTCACCTACTGGCACACCAATCATCGAGATACAAACTGAGCTACCTCTCGCTTCATGCCATACCACCATACGTGCTCCTTCAGGTCTCTGTACATCATGTTGGCTCCAGGATGCATAGAGTACTGAGAACGATGCGCTTCCTACAGAATCTCATCCTGAAGCTCTCCACTCAGAATGCACAATCTAGTACCATGCCTCAGCGACCCATCTTCGGCTATAGAGAAATCGTCTAGCAATCCTGCTTGCACCTGCTCTTTGATGTTCTTCCGGGCCACGTCCTTAAACTGTATTGATCTGACCCTGTCCATCAACGCAGACTGAATCTATAAACCCCATATCTGAATCTACATACTCAGAACGATCACCTCGATACCCAACCTTTCCAGATCAGCCAATAGATGACGATCTGCCGCCAAATACATAGTGACTGGATACCTGCTCAAGGCATCTGCAACTACGTTGGCCTTTCCTGGATGGTACTCTAGATATTGAAGTCCTTCATCAGCTCAAGCCAGCACCTCTGCCTCATTTTCAATTCCTTCTTGTCACGACCCACACCCGCTTTTCGGATACAAGACGTGTCCAAGCCCAGCCTACGCCGCAGTGTCGACGGTAGAACGCTATCTAATATACACAAGTCGCTGAATCTAGAATCACTGGAAAATCTATATCTCATCCACAGAATAATCAAGACACAACCAAGATCAATGAATATCTATGAAACTGAATAATAAAGAATATAAACTGAATGTTTCCAAGAATCCAGGTCACGTCCGGTGGACACAAATCCACTACCGATAGACAGAAATACAATAAAGACATAAAATAACTAACTGAGTCCAAACTGTAAATTAAATAACGACCTCAACTGCAAGGGCACCGTGGTCTGACGCTGGCTTACAACTGCTCGTCTACTCCTGGCTCAAACTCGGGTAAACCTGAAGAGATCATCAGGTCCTCAGAGGACTAGCAAGATACATAAAAACATACATATCTAACAGTTTTATCATGCGTAAAAAATAAACAAGAAAAACAGAACGAGACAAGTGACTATGAACACGGACACTAGAATAACTACGCATAAATGAACTGCTGGATGAATAATGAACACGAGATCAATGGGAAACCAAACCCTCATCCCGAGTGTGGACTCACGGGTTTGAACTATTCACTAACCATCATCCCGAGTGTGGACTCTCTGGTTAGTTCAAGGCAAACACCCTCGTCCCGAGTGTGGACTCTCTGGTGTCAATGAACACGACAAACACCCTCGTCCCAAGTGTGGACTCTCTGGTGCAACTGGTCAACCCTCATCCCAAGTTATGGACTCTCTGGTTGAGAAAACGATAGCACGAATTTAGCAGTTCAACGACACGTACTCGTTCTATGACACAACTTAAGCAAGGTACTGGTAAGAACAACTCCAAATGTGAACTACAAGACCAAACGTGAACACGGCCATATATATATCAATGAGACAACAGTATAAAATATGAAGGACACATGGCCATAAGCAATCAAAAAGACTGAATAATGAAATGTAACGCATGTAAGTAAAACTACAGAGGGAAGCAAGGTATACTTGCCTGGTCCTGAGCTGTTGGCACGGGTTATAATCCGTATCGAGGTCCAAGTAACCTGCTTGATAATTTACAAGGTATGATGTCAATATATAACTTAATACAAGAAAAATCCCCTACATAATTATTTACCTTCTAGTCCTTTTCCTTATATCTATTTCCATGTACACTACATCCAACCTTACATGAAACCTGCCCTGACTTGTCTTTTCTGCAGCTATACTACACCCTAGGTTCGGTATCAACTTCCTATTTGGTCTTCCTTATATTCCTACAGGCTACACCTATACTGGTAGGTGTTTTGTTTATCTTGTCATTACACTTGGTTGTGCATTCATGGGACTCCTAGGCCTCTGTTTCATCTACTAGCTGATAAGTGTACTCATTTTTATGGCAATTGCAAGCAAGGACACTACTTGATGATAACCTCTGGACTTTGGCTAGGGTGCACACCCTAGTGCTTGGTATTCTCTTTGCCTTATCAAAACTCCCTACTGGTTCCTACCTCTTACATTTCTTTGGGTCTGCAGCTAAGTCCTACTGCCACTATACTGTAGCATGTGGCCCTATAGTCTTCACCATTTCACCCTACAAGTTTTAAGCAATTATATCAATACATAAATTACTCTATTACCTCATAATCCTGATACCCCCTAGTCCATTTCGACTCTCATGTGATTTGACACATGTTTGTCAAGTGAATTTCCTGTGTACATTATCATTGCAACATCTATATGTAATCCCAGATACCCTACCTTGATACTTTCACATGTCAACATCCAGGTCCCATATCCTAGCCACATCTGTTTATTTGCTTCATCTGTAATTTAGTTTGGAACAGGTCACTTGGTTTGCCTCTGCACTCATACATTGCTAAGGCTGAACTTACATTGATGCTAACCGATACCCCACGTTATTGGCTACTGTTGCAGGCAAAATGAGACATGAAGGAAAATACTAACTCTAATGCCTATGCTCTGCTACACTGACATATAGGGACTGTTGTTCCAAATAGCAAGGTATTTTGCTATTATCTGTGTCCAACCTGCTCTTGTACCTCACAACAGTTATTCCTCTCTTTCATTTTTTCCCTTATTCGATGGCAGGCTCCTTATCTACTGTGTTCAAGACATCACACATGCTCCCATCTTACCCACACCTAGATGATACTAGGTTGTTTTTCTGACACAAGGGTCCGATACCCAACTCCTACAGGTCTTCCTTGATGCCATAGGTATTGGTGCATTTGGCTCTACCAATTCTGACTTGCCCACACCAAGTGGTTACTTGTAGTCCTATTTGGCATTGCTAGAACATGTGGTTCCCACGTATTCACTTCTAAACTTAAGGTAACTGAATCCCTACAGTCCCTATGGAGAACTCTCCATTCTCTGCATATCCATTCTTATTTTCCAGATACCCATGTGTCATATCAAGGTATCCATATTGGTATAACATCGAATATGAGGCCAGGTATCTCTCGGATACAAACAGTGGATATGGTACCAAATAGCCATCTGATACTCGAAATAGAGGCTAAAGTTTATATAGTAACCTGATACTCGAAATAGGGACGGAGAATAAAACATCAGCAGTAATAGTAGTAATACTACTGTCGAGTTGGTCCCAGGTGTCAGATTAAAGTTCTGGTCTGAAAAGGCGGGGTTCAAATCAACTTCCTACGATCCATACGAGGGCACAGTCCTATCCTTGAACCATGATTCGATTTCCCCTTTGCCACAACACCTAAGACTCTGATACTCGATATGAAATCCCCTATACTGATTCACGATATGGAGTTAGTGTATCCGTTCCTAGGTCCTTGAAGACTTGGCAATAGCCGAGCACTCTCAACAACGTATGGATACACATCATATATGACGGATACTTGAATGTATCTGCTGCTAATCGATATAGGAAGATACCCCATGCTAACTGATGTATGAGAGCATCTCAGATTACCCGATACTTAAGGGTTCAATCCCATAATGTTAATACTCTTTCAGACTTCTTCCTTGTAACCGTAACCTGTATCCTATTTTGTGGTGGTTAGATCCGTTCTAGATTTGCCCAATAAGAAAAACTATACACAGTTATCAATGGTTTCTTAGAGACTTTGTAACGAATACCTATACTCTTTTCAGACTGAAATTCAATAATAAAACTCACAGTAGTAAGGGATGGTCAATTGAAGAGTAGAATTACCTGTTGATGAATCGTATGTTTCCTCTTCTCCGCAATACTCAGAGGCTACCCTTTCGACCTCTTCCTGGTAGTTCCGTGGCAGGGAGGAAATAGGTTGCTAGGGTTCGAAGATGAGGAAGGAGTCGCATGTCCCTCTCTCCCTTTATATATAGGATTGTTGATAAGTGGAGAGTTTGTTTGAAAATCCTGTAGGTTTATCTCTAGATTATGAAGAATCGGATTTGAAACAGGGTTTAGGGGGTCGGTCACATCCAGGGGAAGTTAGGTTGGTGAATTTGAATTAAGGACATTTGCACTATGGTCCCTGTCAATTCCTTTATTACCCATTTGGACCCTCTGTTGATATTTTAAGTAAAACAAAATATACAACATAACAAATATATATGAGACAACAAAGAATGGTATAAATTTAATAAATAAGAGGAAAAAATTTGGTCAAGGGGTTGGCACTTTTGGGTGAACACGTACTTCAAGCTCTTGTGATCCGTGAAGATCTCAACTTACTAGCACACTCTATCCAGGATACTATACTACACTTATGGAATACTACCTTCTATTGTCTTCCTCAAATGAATCCAGGTAAATAAGTAGCATGCGGGGCTCAGTTGAATGGGACACAAGTGTCATGTGGGTAGTAGGCTTAATGTGGGTCGTGTCCATATTTTGGGTCAACAAGTTTGGTCGAAATGGTGCCCCCAATTCGAGTCGAAAATAAAAGTGACTTCGTGGGGTGAATCAAGATTGGGCCTTGTGTCAGGAAAGTCGTGTGATAAAATGAAGCACAACATGGTGTACCTGAGTGGGACACGAAAGGTCATTGGCGTAGGGTGTCTTGTCTAGATCATACATATGAAGTTGGTTTTGAGAAAACAACTAGTCTTGTGCTCGTAAATTAAAAGTTATGACAATGTGCATATGATAATCATAAATAAAGGTGGGAATGGTCAATGGCCTAAATTGATCCGAAAGTTGTGCGATACAAAGATAGTACAAGAGAACGAGTTTGAGTGGGACATGATATATCAAAATGAAGATAATCTTGTCTACTACAAACTCATGAAGGAAGTTTTCAGAGATTGACATCTCTGACGCTCCAGAAATCAAAGTCACGGAAGAACATTCGTCTATCTAGGATACTCTCTCTAGGGTGTCTACCCAAGTCTTGACGCTGTCTACACAAGGCTCTAACTCATTTATATGATACTTGGATGGTACCCCTATACTAGGTTGTTCACGTCTCTCCTCCAACTAGACACTAAACTGTTGGTGCCTAAACTTCTATAATACTTGAAATACTTCGTCTCTAGCTACTAGGGTACTCCTCCTATTCCGGTACCTAGTGCAACTCCTACCTTAACACTTATTAATCACTCTAGGGTTCTCATCTATATTTAATTATCAACAATCATATACAATAATTCCTAACCATACTCTAAACTATTAACACAATTACTTAAGGACACAGACCAATTACAAATCACCAAGCCATCATACTACAAAGAACCTATAATGAAATGAGAATCTAGAAGGACCTGGACTAAAGAACCGAAAGTATCCTTACTCCTAAGCTAATTGAGGCTGGAACAAAATCTATAATAATAGAAGTGAATGATAGAGATGACATGTTAGGACCCTTCTCAAGATACAATCTGATAATCATACGCGTCTGTCCAAAATCATGATACTCAGAATCCTCGCCACGCCAGTAAGCAAGGCTGCGATAAATATTAGATTCCATAACTGGGTATGCACCTCTATAATCGTACCATTTGGAATCCTCGCCACGCCGACTAGTATAGCTGCGAGAAATCTCAAATCTCATGACCAAGATATGTACATCCGAAGTCAGGTCTCTACGTTTTTGCCACGCCGGCTAATATAGCTGCGATAAACTCCAGGTTCTATAACCAAGTAGACGTTTACCTTCCCTATTATTCCTGTCAACATATGTTATCAGAAGATACCGTAATTCAGGCCATAGAATTCATCTCGATATGAAAAATCAAAATCAGCGATGATCTAACAAAAATCAAATTCAATAATAAGGAACAAGGGCAAACAGAAACAAAAGAAAAGGATTTTAAATTAACGTTCAACCAAGATTCTCAAGGGTCGTCTCAGGAATCTCTCAAAAGTCCTAAGCAAAAAGATCAATATGTCACATGATAAGATATCGTCAAAGAAGGATAATTTATTTCGAAATGCAAGAAGAGTTTGTCATGGTAATCAAAAGATCAAAATTTTCCTAATATGTGATTGAGTAACTCCTATCATAACCTAGAACCTATATCCTAACAGCAGGCTTGTAATTAGCACTCTAAGTCAAGCACCATTACGAAATCGCACTAGTTGCGACTCTGACCTGCATGGGCCACCAGAAAAATGTGTCACGACCCGCACCCTATTTAGGGGCACGAGTACGTGGGTACGTCCAGCCTACGCTGCAGTATCGGAGGTAGAACGCTGTAAAGGTCATCTAGAATATATAGAATTTAAGACACAATAATATAACCTGTCATCTCTGCACGGAGGAATATAATCTCAACTCAATCACATAAATCTAAGAAAGATAAGCATGATGATAAAGATGAAGTAAATAGTCTGTAATAATGCTGAGCCACAATCACAAGTTCAGAATTTAAAGACATAACACAAGATCCCAAATAAATACTACAAGTCTCAAAGTATCAATCTGGAATATAGTCTAGACAAATCTAGCTAAACTAAGCCACTACAAGCGGTGCATCCTCTACGAGCACCGGGTCCACAGGCTGGTCCTGGTCGTAGGCTCCATCTATGCCAAATCTGTAAAAGGTCGGACAATCTGCATCTAAATCCTCTAAAAAACAACGGGGGTTATCCTGTCAGGTTATGAGCAAATACAAACGCTAATAGCAGTTCCATGTGAATTGACAAATACTATAAGAGACAATTAAAATAAAATATAAGATGAAATATAAAGACTGAAAGTAAAACAGTACAAGAGAACTGGATATCATGTCATGTGTGAGATATATGATAAAACTGAAATATAAACAGTGAAAAGTAATATGAGGTATGATGTAAACATAAAAAGTAAGTGTCATGAGATATTAGAGCATTATGTGATCGGCTTGGGTCAAGATCAGGCTATTCCATTTGATCGGCTATGCACAGGTAGTATAATAGTATAGGGATCAGGCCGGCCAAAATGGAAAGCTATGCACAAGTAGTATAAGGTCAGGCTACACCCTACGTGTGGTGAGGGTGGAGCTATGCACAAGTAAAAAACAAGTAGGGGTAATGATCACATAACCTCTAATAACTCTCCATCCCCGAGTAGTATAATGAATCCAGATATGACAGGTCATGACATGGGATTCGAAGAGCAGAGGGCCAGCCCACTCCCAAATCGGTGTCTATACAAGTACATGAAACAATATCAAACAAGTACTCATATACCAGGTAAACCAGGAATGACATCTCATGACGAGATTCACGTATACTAGTCCGTGTATCCTCGTGTCGAGAATCAAGTATAACACTACAACTGAATCGGATATAGTAGATATCAAAGCAATGAAAACTATCAGAGAATGTACTTATTGAAGAACAAATAGGCAACTCTAGAGGGGGGTGAATAGAGTTTATGACAATAATATTCAATTAAAAATTAAACTCTTTCACAACTGAAAATAATCAGAGTAAATGCAGAAATAGTAAAGAGCAAGAAAGCATACGCAAACACAACCGATTTTAACCTGGTTTCCCTTATGGAGGACTAGTCCAGGTCTGAGAACTCTAGCTCAGGATTAAATCCACTATTTATGAAATAGTAGTTACATCCCGTGCCTTTTCTTCAGAAGAGCACGTCAACTTCTTACAGAGATCGCAGTGGCGATGCTTAAAATTTTCCAAGCGACTTCTTGAACTCCTACACAAACTCCTAACTGAAAAGTACTGAGCACTTTGAGGCTTAGGGAGCTTGTGGCTAGTAGATGAGAAGGGTATGGCTTGTATAAGGCTTTAGAGAGAAGAGAAGAGAAGAGAAGATTGGATGATTGAAAATGAAAGAATTCATGGCCTATTTATAGGATACCATACAGGCAGAATTTGGCCAGAATTCTGGTTGGAATATTCAAAATTTTTGCCGTTGGATAACTTGCATCCAGCCAACCCTAAAAATTAGGGTCCTGGAATTTAGGAGGCAGAGTTCGGCCCGACCTCTGTGTGGATGCAAAGTTCGGCCCGAACTCTGTCTCCAGAGCACAGAATAGGTTAAATGGGCTAATGGGCTATTTGGATGTTTAGTGGGGCTTTTGGTTTGAGGTATAGGTATAGTCTAAGTCTCAAAATGCTCAGCACAGCTCAGTTTACATAAATCTAGACTCAGATAAAGTATAAAATACAGAATCAAATTTATGAAGCTTTGCAGGTGCGAGCTGTCATCTGGCTTGTACCGAATTCAGTCTTCATGTGTCGTATTGAAATATTACAAGTATCATGTTGTCAATTGTATCAATATATAGTTGACTGTGATTTTGTGTCAACAATCTCCCCCATATTGATAATTGACAAAATGATATTTGTATATTCAATATTCATACCTGGACACATTAAAAAAATAGCGTAGCTCTCCCGTAATAGGTGCAGCTAGCAATAGCTCTCCCGTAAATATTGCCTGTTGTCCTGATAACTATATTCTTTTCCCAAAGCACAGATACACAAAGCATATGATAATATAATATGAATATATCAAAATATTTCTCTCCCTTTTGTCAGTTATCAAACAACCAGAATAATGAATAAATAATAATGATAAACTACATAAAACTGAGAAACTGCAGAATAAAATGTCTCCAAGAGTCACATAATGAGTTCTAGTACAACTAAAGTGCAGAAACAAATACAACTACATCAACTAAAAATGCAGAAAAGCATAAACTATGATCCTCAGCAGCAGCAGCAAAGAGAAATCCATATCCATCATCGAGCTCGTGAAGGTCCATCGTCGTCGGATGGATCAGTGAATGAACGACGAGGGTCTACGAAAGCCGCATCCGGATCCAGGTAGCGGATAATCCAAGGGTCATCGATACGGTATCCATCGCGAGCAGGGTCCCGTTCCATGGGAATAGGCATAGAAGGATGCCGGGACATAGAGTACCGAATATCGTGCAGTGAGTTGCTAATGGCACTCATCTGTAAGGTAGTCCGGTAGTCAAGCTGAGTCCAGCGATCATCCTCTAAGGTGAATCGATCGCGGAGCATAGTCTGGAGTGAATCAAGAGTAGCAGGAGGAGGAGGAGGATCCTGTCCAAGAGGAGGGGCGTCGGGCTCATCGTCAGAGTGCTCAGACACAACAGGTGAGCCAACTGCTGCCTGAAGTCGCCGTGTCTTAGAGAGGAAGGCAGGGGCAGGTAGGAACTGGCACTCATCAAGAGGTACACGAAAAGCACGAAAGAGCATAGGAAGATAAAGAGCATAAACCAAGGACCTTGGTTTCTTCCTAGTATTAATCATCCAGTCCATTATGGTACGTGGAAGATTAAAAGGAACATGAAAATGGAGGTGATACAAAGTAGAGATTTCAAAGTATGTAACCTCATCGGTCGATCCTGCTTTGGGCAGAATCGTGTTAAAGACGATCCGATGAAGTTCATAAAAGTAAGGATTGAGAAACTTGGCGAGAAGCCTACGAGGATGTGTGTTAGGGGTACACAAGTCGTCCTTAAGCTTTCTAGGGATGACCCATCGGGAAATAGAAACTTCAACAAGTTTTTCCCATGAGTTTGGCTCCGAGAGTTCAAGGTGTTCGGCCAAGTCGAAATCATCAAAAGAAATATCAATGCCCGCAACCCGTGAGAATCTATGTGTATCATTGTGAGTAAGGTTGCAGTAAAACATTTGTATGGCATTGAGATATATAACCGAATTGGTAGTGACAAGTTCATCAAGACAAAGATCATGAAAAAGTGAATCATATTGAGAAAATATAGTAAAATTTATAGGATGACCCGCATACACCGGACGTGACCGAAAATCACTAAACCATTCATTGGAAGCATCAAGTGATACAAATATCCGGTCATCATACGTGTTGGGGTCGAATGGACGAGGTGGATTGAACAACGGGTGAATGGGTTGTTGATTGGGTTGTTGATTGGGTTGTTCAACGGGTGGTTCAACACTAGGAGGAGCATTCAAAGAGGACGCACCCTCGGTTCGAAATCTCTTCCCCCTATTGAACAACTTGGGAGCCATGAAATAATAAAGAAAATTGAGGAATTGTAGATGGAGAGAAGTGTGGAAACATACCTCAATTTGATGATGAAAGATAAAGGAGAATGGTGAGAGAATCCTTCTTCTTGAGTTTTGAGAAGAATTATGCTCTAGGAAGGAAGAACTAGGGTTAGGGTTTGGAGAAAAATAGTTTGAAGAAGTTAGGAAGGTGGCAATGGAGGAGAGAGAAGAGGGGAACCCGGTTTTTAGTGTAGGGGTTCGAATAGTCGGAGCAAATGTGGACCATTGGATCACAATCTTATCAGCGGTTGAGGCTGCTTTTGGTTCTGGAACAGCCAGACCGAATTCGGCCCGAACTCTGGGTAAGGCAGAGTTCGGCCCGAATTTTGGTTTATGGTACCAGAACAGAAATCAGGCTAGAGAAGAAATTGATCAAGTAAGAGAGACAAAAATAATAAGTAGATAAAAAATATAAAAAGTAGACCATGTAATATACAAAGATATATACACGGATGCAAGATATAAAAAGAGAAAACCAAGTAGCGAATAGAAAAAAATGCAACTCTGAATCAAAGTGAAGTTTAAAATTTTGAATTTTTGCATGTGATAAATAAAAGTAGACCATGTAATAAACAAGAAAATATGCCCCAATTCAATATTTTGAAGCTGCCATGGGGTAGCTTCAGGGGCCGGATCCTAGCTAGCGGTAGTCCTGAGGACTAATGCACTGTGTCGCTTAGGCTTTTACGCCTTGTTGTCAGAAGGACCCTTTCGGCTTGTACCCATGGCAAGTTCATCATAAAGAATCAAGACATAATCGATATTTATGCAGGTTACTTTAATGAATAACAGCTTCATCCAAAATTCCTAGTTCACGACAAAGAAAGTTAAAATGCTCTTCGGATAGAGGTTTGGTAAAGAAATCTGCTAGCTGATGATCGGTGTCAATAAATTCTAAGTTAATAGTGCCATTTTGCTGATGATCACACAAAAAGTGGTGACGTATTTCAATGTGCTTCGTGCGTGAGTGACATATGGGGTTCTTAGTGAGATTTATAGCACTAGTGTTGTCACAAAATATAGGAATGTGCATAAACGATAAGTTATAGTCTTCAAGGGTTTGCTTCATCCACAGAATTTGTGCACAACAATGACCAGCTGTGATATATTCAGCTTGTGTTGTGGATAGTGCGACAGAATTCTGCTTCTTGCTAAACCAAGAGACTAGAGCCTTTCCTAATAGATGACACGTGCCGCTCGTACTTTTACGGTCGACCTTGCATCCGACAAAATCAGCATCAGAGTAACCAATGAGGTCAAATGATGTTGACTTGGGATACCATAGGCCCACTGTAACTGTACCCTTAAGGTATCGAAAGATACGCTTAACAGCAGTCATGTGTGATTCCTTAGGATTAGCTTGATATCTAGCATACAGGCAAACGCTAAACATAATATCAGGGTGACTAGCAGTTAAATAAAGTAGACTGCCTATCATACCTCGATACTTACGTTGATCCACAGGTTTATCGCTTTCATCTGGTTCTTGTTTAGTTGTAGTAGCCATTGGAGTGCTGATTGGTTTGACGTTGTCAAGCTCGAATTTCTTCAGCATGTCTTTTGTATACTTTGACTGACAGATAAAAGTTCGATTTGACGTTTGTTTGACTTGCAGTCCAAGAAAGTAATTGAGCTCCCCCATCATGCTCATCTCAAACTCGGTCTGCATACACTTCCTCCGTAAAACCCAATATAATATCATCTACGTAAATTTGTACTAAGAGAATAATGTCTTTGAAAGATTTTATAAAAAGTGTAGTATCAACTTTCCCTTTTGAAAAATCTTTTTCAAGCAAGAAATTGCTTAGCCATTCATACCAAGCTCTAGGGGCTTGTTTGAGGCCATATAGCGCTTTCTTGAGCTTGAAAACATGGTCGAAAAATTTGTGATTCTCAAAACCAGGGGGTTGTTTTACAAAAATTTCCTCCTTAATAAATCCATTCAAGAAAGCACTTTTAACATCCATTTGAAATAATTTGAAATTTTGAAAGTTAGCAAATGCGCAAAGCATCCGTATGGATTCTAATCTCGCAACATGAGCATACGTCTCATCGTAGTCGATACCTTCCTCTTGGTTGTATCCTTGAGCTACTAGACGAGCTTTGTTGCGTGTAACTGAACCATCTATCTTCATTTACTTTGTTTCAAAAAACCCATTTAGTACCAATAATCGAGTGATTTATCGACCTAGGAACAAGTTCCCAAACTTGGCTCCTCTCGAATTGGTTGAGTTCTTCTTGTATGGCAGAAATCCAAAATTCATCATTAAAAGCTTCTACAATATTTTTCGGCTCAATTTGTGAAATGAAGGTAGTACTAGCAATGGAGCCTCTTATTGATGATCTAGTACTTACTCCACGTGAAAAATTGCCTATAACTAAATTTTTTGGATGTGACGGCTTGAAAGAAAATTTCTTTGGCAAGCCCTCCAGAGAATTGGTTTCAGTGGTTATGTTCATTGGAGTAGAAGTTGATGGTTCAACATCATCATCAAGAGTAGCTGCTGCACTGTTATCCTCATCGAAAGTCACATTTGTTGACTCTTCCACAATTAATGAGCGTTTGTTGAACACTCTATATCCCTTGCTCTTGGCCACATAGCCAAGGAATATACCATCGTCAGCTTTGGCATCAAATTTGCCTAAGTTGTCTTTGGTGTTAAGGATAAAACGTTGACAACCAAAAACTCGAAAATATGAAACGTTTGGAGTTCTTCCAAACCAAAGCTCATAGGGTGTTTTCTTCGTAATAGGACGAATAAGCACCCTATTTAAAATATGGCACGCTATACTGACAGCTTCAGTCCAAAAATATTTCGGAAGAGTGAATTTATTTAACATGACTCTAGCCATATCGCCAAGAGTCCTATTCTTCCGCTCCACAACACCATTTTGTTGAGAAGTTCTTGGACACGAAAACTCATGATTAAAACCATTTAAATCACAAAACTTTTCAAAATCACTATTTTCGAATTCGCCTCCATGATCACTTCGGATTCGAGTAATTATGTAGCCTTTTTCGTTTTGAACCTTTTTAGCAAATATTTGGAAACTGAAATGGCATCACTTTTATTTGTAAGAAAGAAAACCCAAGTAAATCTAGAAAAGTCATCAATTATAACAAAAGCGTAGAGTTTTCCACCAAAACTGGCTACTCTACTAGGGCCAAATAAATCCATATGAAGTAGTTGCAATGGTCTAGTAGTACTTACAGATTTTATGGAATGAAATGAGGACTTGGTTGCCTTATTCAATTCACATTAGGCATATACCGTATCCTTTTTGAATGTGATGCCGGGCAATCCTCTGACTAGCTTCTTGGTCGATAGCCTGGATATAGTGTCCATGTTGGCATGACCAAGACGCTGGTGCCACAGTAATCTTTCATCCTTATGAGCATAGAGACATCTTCCTGCACTGTTAGTATCTCTAGATAGATAGAAAATATAAATATTGTCCTCTCTTATCCCTTCAAAAATAATGTCTCCTGTTGACCTATCATAAATAAAGCATTTATTTTGTCCAAAGTTAATATCATACCCATGATCAGCAAGATGACTTATGCTGAGTAGGTTATGCTTTAACTCTGTCACTAGGCAGACATCCTTTATTATAGGAGAATGAGGATGACCTATAGTACCATTACCAATGATATACCCTTTAAGGTTATTGCCGAAGGATACATACCCTTCCCTCTTCATCGGTAGTGATGCAAAAAGATTTGCGTCTTTCGTCATATGTCGCGAGCATCCACTATCGAGAATCCACTTACTCTTAGTTGAGGAGGAAAGGTCCACCTACATCAAGAGTAGATGTGACCTTTGGTACCCAAGTTCTTGAGGGTCCTGAAAAGTTAGTTTTTGGCAACCATACACATATATTTCTATCTACTAATCTTCTAACTCTACATTGTGGTGAAATGTGTCCATGTAATCCACAATAAGTACAAATAGCATTCCTATTTATGTTAGGAGCATGTTGGTGATGTCTATATGTAGAGTGGTATGGAGTAGCATGGTGATGATGTCTATATGCAGAGTGATATGGAGTATGATGATGATGTCTATATCCATAAGCAGTATGATGGTGATCTTGTTTTTGTGCAACATAGTGATGATTGTATCTATGTGTAGTATGGTGATTCTGTGTCATATGAGAATTATTTCTACGTGCATGTGGTTTGTGTGCTTTATGAAAGTGGGTGTACATATAAGCATGATTTTGTACTGCAGGTGGATGACGTGGTTGACTAGAATGAGTAGTGTCATGCTTTGTGAGTGTCTCATGTGATTGGGTTTGAGGTTGAGAAATCTGTTTTACCAATCTAGTCTCTAATTTCTTAGAGACAGCCTGCAGTTCATTAATCTTAGTGTTCAAACCATAAATCTTAGTGATAGAGATCTTGTGTCTTTTCTTTTCTTTAGCGATCTCAGTATTGAGTGCTGTGATCTCTTGTGTTTGCTTTTCTGTACGTACTTCAGCATCATGTAGGCTTAATTTAAGCTTAGACACCTCATTTGTGACTTCTGTGGGTGAAGTGTATCTACTATTATCAAGCAATGAAGAGAGTCTTTGAATCTCGACTTCATAACTTTTGATCTTTTCCTTGGCGTGTTTATATTAACCAATGACTTTCTTGTGGTCATTGAGTAAATCATTGAATGCATTGCCAAGTTCATCAAACGTGAAATCATCGAGAGTTTCGCTTGTTACCTTGTCGGATGTAGCCATTAGGCAAATATTGGCGGTGTCTTGAGGAGAGTCTTTTTCTTCCTCGGAGTCATTAGCTTCGCTTTCATGCCAAATGCTTGTGTTGGAATATTTCTTTGAGGAAGCTTTCTTGTATGGTTTCTCATATCGGTTGTTCTTCTTTGTGAATGGACAGTCTTTTCGGATGTGTCCAGTCTTCTTACAACCGTAGCAAGTTGGCTCTTCTTCGTCATCTTCTTGTGGTTCCTTCTTTCTTCGATTGAAGCAAAGGAATTTCTTGAAGTTGCGGACAAGGAGAGCTTGATCTTCACCTTCTGAGTTTTCATCATCCGTCTCTTCAGAATCAGCCCTTCGTCGGTAAGCTTTAAGGGCAATCTCCTTTGCCTTAGGAGCAGGCTCTTCGAAGTCTTTGAGGTCAAGCTCATGAGTCATCAGCTTTCCCATCAAAGTCTCCATGGACATAGTCGTGAGATCATTTTCTTCTATGATGGCTGTCACCTTAGGGTTCTAAATCTTTGGTAGCCCCTAAGTATCTTGCGGATCTTCTTGTGATTTGTATATTGTTTGTCGAGAGAAGACAAGGGGTTGATGATGTCGAGGAATCTTGTAATCATTTGTGTGATCGTCTTATTTGGCTTCATCTTGAAAGCCTCATATTCTTGAGTGAGACAACTTATTTTTGACTCCTTTACTTGAGTGGTTCCTTCATGCGTCACTTCTAGAAGTCTCCATACTTCGTGAGAGGTGGTGCATGTTGAGACCCTGTTGAACTCATTCCTGTCTATAGCACAGAATAAAGCATTAATAGCTCTTGCGTCTAGACTTGCCTGTTTCTTCTATTCGTCAGAATATTTGTCATGGGTTTTCTCAACGAGATTACCATTGACAACTATCCTGGCAGGCTTTTTGTAACCATCGGTGACAATGGTCCACGGGTCGAAGTCTAGCGACTTGAGATAAAAACTCATCCTTGTTTTCCAATAGGTGTAGTTAGTTCTATCAAATAGGGGAGGCCTATGAGTGGACTGCCCTTCACCGTGATTGGAAATCATGGATTGTGTGGTTGCCATGGATCAGCTCTAGGATGTTAGTCCTTGTTGAGAGAACCTTGCTCTGATACCAATTGAAGAACAAATAGGCAACTCTAGAGGGGGGTGAATAGAGTTTATGACAATAATGTTCAATTAAAAATTAAACTCTTTCACAACTGAAAATAATCAGAGTAAATGCGGAAATAGTAAAGAGCAAGAAAGCATACACAAACACAACCGATTTTAACCTGGTTTTCCTCGTGGAGGACTAGTCCAGGCCTGAGAACTCTAGCTCAGGATTAAATCCACTATTTGTGAAATAGTAGTTACACCCCGTGCCTTTTCTTCAGAAGAGCACGTTAACTTCTTACAGAGATCGCAGTGGCGATGCTTAGAACTTTGAGGCTTAGGGAGCTTGTGGCTAGTAGATGAGAATGGTATGGCTTGTATAAGGCTTTAGAGAGAAGAGAAGAGAAAATTGGATGATTGAAAATAAAAAAATTTATGGCCTATTTATAGGATATCATACAGGCAGAATTCTGCCAGAATTCTGGTTAGAATATTCAAAAATTTTGCCGTTGGATAACTTGCATCCAGCCAACCCTAAAAATTAGGGTCCTGGAATTTAGGAGGCAGAGTTCGGCCCGAACTCTGTGTGGAGGTAGAGTTCGGCCCGAACTCTGTCTTCAGAGCACAAAATAGGTTAAATGGGCTAATGGGCTATTTGGATGTTTAGTGGGGCTTTTGGTTTGAGGTATAGGTATAGTCTAAGTCTCAAAATGCTCAGCACAGCTCAGTTTACATAAATCTAGACTCAAATTTATGAAGCTTTGCAGGTGCGAGCTGTCGTCTGGCTTGTACCGAATTCAGTCTTCATGTGTCGTATTGAAATATTATAAGTATCATGTTGTAAATTGTATCAATATATGGTTGACTGTGATTTTGTGTCAACACTTACCTGCTGTCTTGAGCTGAGAAAATCGAAACTACAACTCACTCAATGAGCCACGAACGGTCAACTCGCACAACTGTCTCCTAATGCTGAAACAGACATTACCGACGTTCTCAGAATAGTCAAAAAAGCTAGAGACGCCTATCCATAAGTCCAATTCTGGACATAAGGACAAAACGATAATTTCGGGTCAAAATGGTGTTCGCCGTTGGACCCACTTTGCACCGACAAACTTGCCAGAACCTACGGTCTCAAAAGTCATCAAATTACATGTTTACATGTACGGTTTGACGAGACGAACCCAACCGTATGTCTAAAGTTGGATTCCGGGGGGCCCTCCACAAATTTGCCTGTTGGATCGGGTCGTGGGCCCGCCAAAATAGTATTCCGGTCGACCTTCTCAGATTCGGACCAAACTTGGCATACAGAACCAGAAAAATGATACGGTACTTTTGACGTAAGTTTTGTCTCGATATGACGAGCGTGTACAAAGTAATTGACAAATTTGCAAAAAGATCGATACGATGAATTTTGACGGATACGCATCAAATTTGTCGCGCACACGCGACCAATTTGAATTCCGTCAAATCCCACACGTCCACGAAGTCGATACGCACCTTTCGATACTTTCGGTTCGCGACCACGTCGCCCGAATTGACGGAACGGACGGCGTATCGGGACAATTTTTCTAAAAATCTAGTTTTAAAAATCAGTTTTTTTCTCCAACTTCACAAACCAATAACTTTCTGTATAATGCATAAAAATTAAATCTATAAGAAGGTTTTTGATCTCCTATATGTTGTCTACAAATCTCTTTAGACCGATTTTGAAAACTAGCAACACGCTGGTCGTAAATCGGCCACAAAGTTGGGATTTCGGGACAGTTTCTAACGTCCAATATATGAAGTTTTTCTTGATTTTGGAACTCTTTTTTCTTCGCACATGATGCGAATTGGCATGAACTATTTGAAGAGACTTAAAGGCGTATAGGTTAGGATCAGCCGGAAGAAACGGTTCGAAAATCGATCGAGTGTGCGCGGAGAAATCCTGTTGCGAAGTTGGCTCCTCGCTGACAGTTTCCGCGCGCGGGTGGGCTGCTCATTGCGCATTTCCCAGCGATGGACGGCCGCGGGTTGGTCGACGGTGATGTCGGGGCGTGCGTTGGGTTGGGGTGACGGCATAGGGTTAGGATTTTATAAAAATCCCTATCCCTCTCTCTATCGAAATATATATAAAGGAGAGGGAAATCGGGTTGTGTTTGGTTTTGCCGAACAAGGTGCTTCGGCTTAAGGGGCTCGCCCCCCCTCCCTTTGCTGTGTTGTGCTTTAGGTGTGCGTGTGTGTGTTGTATGTTTGTTTGATTGCTTAATGTTTTAATTTTGACTTCTTTTTTTCTATTTTGACTTTTTATTCATTTCTTTAATGCTTTATATTATATACATACATACATACATACATACATACATACATACATACATAATATATATATATATATATATATATATATATATATATATATATATATATATATATATATATATATATATATATATATATATATATATATATATATATATATATATATATATATAAACCAACCATAAATGAATATTATTTCTATCTTAATAATACTTTGTTTTTCTTGCTTTATAATATTACACATATATTTATATATATGTATATACACCCATAAATAAAATAAATACCAATCAACTATTTTTAAAAAATTCAAAATAAAACTAAATGTTCCATATCCATATTATTTAATATATTAAAAGTTTGATAATAAAAACTTATTGAACAGAAATATATCTATATCCACAAAATACCTATTTTACTAATAATATAAAAAAACACTAACAATAGTAATTTAAATAATATTAAAATAATAAAATATTATAAATGACTATATTAGCCCTATTCAGGAAAGTGGGGGTGACACTTAGTTGCGGACTCTATGGATTATCGCAGCCATACTTACTGGTGTGACGAGGATTCTGGTAACATGGTTCTGGATAGACGGGTAAGATTAGCAGATTACAGAATAGATACCATATAGATGGTGCCCTAGTATATTGGAGTAGAATATTAGTGTGGATATTACTTGAGTATCATGAAGTAAATAGAGGGAGCTAGGCCACATGTGGCGCAGAACCATGCCTAGAACCAGAGGGACAGGTCTTTTGCGCTGACGATCGAGGAGACCGACGCTGCAGGTGACGAGTTAGCAAGTCTGTCTTTTCTATTCTTCTTCTCCATCTTGATGTGTGATTTTATTAGTACCTGCCAGAATATTTTGTACTGGGATAGATAGTATATTGACCCTGTTTGAGACTGTGAAATCACGACCAGTAGGACCACAATTTGCATGTCATTAGATATATTTATCTTGACCTTGATTGTTGTGGGTTTAACCTAGAAAGAGTATGACCATCTTAATTTCGAGGAAGAAATTTTTCTAAGGAGGGTAGATTTGTAACCACCACTTTTTCTAAAATAAGAATAAATTTGAAATTTTGTAAAAATTTATCATTTAATATTAATAATAATACTTTATGGTGAATTTTAATTAATTTAAAACTATTTAAATTAGTGCATTGTGATTTTGATATTTTGCTAGTGTAACCTTAGAACTGTTTAGCCTAGAGACTAACCATGATCTTGGAGGCCTAACCCATGTGATTAGATTAGCTAATTACCACTTTTTAGGCTAAGGGTATTTTCGTCATTTTGTGAGTTTTGAATTATTTAGAATTTTGATTAATTGGTAAATTTTAGATTATTTTAATAATATTTAAATTGATGTATTGTGATTTTGGTCATTTTTTATGTTTTAATATTTTAATATTTTAATATTTTCGGAATTTTTATATTTTAATATTGATTTTATGGGATTTGTTCAGTCGGGTTCGATTTTTATCTCTTTCCGACTTTTGTTAGTGACCCGGATAGCTTAGACTCTAGACGGGATCCCAAGATTAGTTAGTCATGGCCCACAAACCCTACTAATTAAGTTAGTAAGTTTAGACTAATTCCACTTGTTAGATTTTTTAAGTTAGAGGCTTAAACTTAACCCTTTTGATCCCAAACTTGAACCTAACTTAAAATTAACCAAGGGGGATTACTAGGGGCCTTATTGGGCTTTCCTCCAAGGCCCAAATAGGGCAATAATGGCAGCCACTATAGGTAGGTTAGCCTCCCTTCATTTCATTTTATTCCATCTTGTCTCTTTTCCTTCACAAAGTGTTCTTCCCCAAATTAGAGAGCTTTTCTCTTTGATTTGATCTCCAAATCCTTACATCCTTTCATCAAAACTTCCATCCAACCTTCTCATACTACCAAAGGAGGGTGCTAGCAAAGATTTGGAGCAAAGTACAAGGAGGAGTGTCCATTTTGGAAGGATCTTCGTATCGGAGCCGTATCCTTGAGAGTATCGTTGGAATATCACTCCCAATAGGTAAAACCAACCCTCTAAATTATTTTTCTATGCATATTAGTTAGTTTTGAATCCATAGGATCCACCTCCATCCATGTACCCCTTTAGATTCAAGTTTGAGGCCTTTTGGAGCTCTCTAAAGCAAGTTAGAATTGTGTCTTGTGTCCTACTTATTAGATCTCAAATTAGGACACCTCATGTGTTTGGTTTAATGTCTAATAGGTTTAATTGTTTTAATTTCAGTTTTAGACATGTTAGAGGATGGATTGATGTTAGTTAGGATGGTTAGAATGAGTTTCATTTGGATACCCATGGTTAGATCTAAGTGGTTTAGTCTACATGTCATATGTTTAGCCTCAACTTGTCATTTTAGTGTCTCTTTATATAATGGACTGTTTTGTATATATATAATAGGTCTGTTAGATATATTTCATATATTTAGATGTGTGTGTATATGTTGTTAGTGGTGTGTGTAACGCCCCAGTCCCAAAATACGTAGGACTAAGTACGTAGACATGCCAGCTGTATACATACGAAATACATGGGCCTCGTATGTATACATAAGATGTAAATACAGTAATCCAAGATAAACTAAATCTCATCCACAATGAAAAGAATAGTAATATAAAAATCAACTTGAATATTGATGATACATTCGTTGTGCGGAGACAAAGTCCACTACCAACTATCTCAATGAAAGAAATGTACAAGAATCGATCCATAAAAGAGCAAGACGAACCAAGCGCAATCATCTTCGAAGAAATGGAGAAGACCACGACCTTGGCTAGAACACCTGCAGAAAATATGAACACACACCTGGGGAAAAAATAGATCCTCAGACGGACGTAGCAAGAAACAGGAAGAACATGCTAATATGAACTGTCAGAATAATAATATATAAAAGACTATCCTAGACACAAATATGCAAAGGAGATTCTAACCGCCTAATGTGCAATTTAGAGGACAACTTTCATACGCATGGGTGGGATTTTAGGCTGTGTGTACGTAACTGGCATCCAGTCATCTATATCCGGCCGTAACGTCCAAAACGTCAGAGGATATCTGCAAATAAATCGCCACAGTTTCATCCGGAGACTGTGGTTTACCTGTTTGGATTCCCATACGCACTAACGACTGTCCTCCCCCAATATTTTCCATACTGTTCAAGTCATGTCCATGGCTCGTCCAGTTTTGTAACTGCTTGAGTCTCTAAACCCTAGTCATAGCAGTTACGAATATCTACCGTCACACGACTTTAGAGATAGCTAGTCAATAAGTCGTGCCCCTAGCAACATGTCTCCAACCGTGTAGTGCGTGTGTCACGGCCAAAGGAGATATAAGGATATCCCCCAACAAGAAGGTTGTCCGCTAACACTAAGTTAACATGGATATAGTAAAGTAAAACGACTAATAGAGTCGCTTGCACCCAAGTGTGGCTTGGACGCGCAGTTTATAACAAAAGAAACTAACAATATGAAACAAAATAAATAATACAGAAAATAAATAATTTGACAGTTAATTAGCAAGGTATACTTGCCTGGTAGGACGCCTGGTGTGGTGCTATGATCATGTGGCATGGAGTATGACTGCGGTGTTACAACTACGCATGATGATCTCAGATGGTGGGACAGACCATGTCATTGAGTTCGGAATAGTCAAAATGGCTAGGGTCGATAGGATGAGGTACAAATTGGTAAGAAATACGAAGAAAGAGAATAGTCATGGACGAGAGGACGATCGAAGAAAAGTTGATAAATAATATATATATGATTTTTGGCAAGACTATATATTAAAAATATTTTAGTTATATATTGGAATTTCTCTAAAATATTTTGAAGTCAGCAATACTTTGTCAAGTAATTTATTTATTAATATATCTCAGTCTATAATGTCGTTATAAAAAATATTTTTTAGATTATCTAACCTATATGCATAGTTTAATAATAATAGTATGATACTTGATGCTAATAGTATAACAAAATAATAATATTGAAGTATTTATCAAATCACCATTTCATGTTGTATAACAAAGATCTTAACACAATTAAATAATAATAATAATAATAACAACAATAATAATAATAATAATAATAATAATAATATTAATTAGAAAAATTGTATATAACTATACTAATAGAATTATCAAAGTTGACACTATAACAGACAAAACCAAAAATACACTATGAATTAATAGTGCTAAGTAGGGAACAATAAAAAATAAGGACAGCTGTTTTCTCAAATAATAATAATAATAATAATAATAATAATAATAATAGTAATAACACAATTTAAGAAAACAAAATAAATAAAAATAAAAATAAAATAATAAAAATGAAACTCAAAGTCCCAACTGCTGCTCGTGAGGAAGAGAGGGTTTGAGCGTGAGAGAGAAAGTGAGGGAAGAGGGAGGAAGGTGGGGAATCGGGGGAGAGAGGGGATGGGGGTGAAGGAGGAGAGAGATGCGGCGGTGCTCGGAGGAGAAGGGGGGGAGCGGGGGTTCGAGAAGGGGTCGGTCGGTCACGGTGCTGGGACGCGGCGGCTACGGCCGGAGGGTGCGGCGCACGCCGGCGGTCGAGGCGGAGATGGGCGGCGGTCACGACTGTAAGACCCAGTTTTCTGAAATTGGGGTATTTTTGAAAATTTATTATTTTTATTATTTATTAATGGTGATTTAGTCATGTTATGAATTTTGGTGATTTTTAGTTAGATTAAAATTATTTTCTAAGTCATGGCTTATGACTTTGTGATTTACTAAGGAAACCCTAGTGTAACCTTAGAGTTACTTGTCCTAGAGACTAACCATGATCATGTGAGCCTAGTCATAAGTTTAGAACATCAAAAATTATGGTTTTAGCCTAAGGGGTATTTTGGTAAATTTCTAGGAATTAAGTAGGATTAGGGAGATTTTACTATTCATGGACTTTTGATTAGTGACTTGATAACCCCTAACCTAGTTACCCTAATCTAGAGGTTAGTTACTAACCTAGAATGACTAAGAGGATAGATACTTGGTCATGGTTAAAGTGAGATAAATATCTAGATATTTTACATATGATATTTTGCTTGATTTACTCAAAATATCAAGCCTTTACCATGAAAGTCCTTGCCTTAACCTAGAAGAAAGCCTAGGACACCCCCCCTTGGCAGCCCACCATCCTATATTAACCCCCCCACATTTATTCATGATCATTTTACATGAAATCAATTCACAAGAAAAACCCAAGAATCCTTCCACTCTATTTCCCATAACTTTCTCAATACTCAAGCTTTGAACCTCTAGTTTTCTCCATTAGGTCACCTACAATCTAAGGGAGCCTAGGGAAGTGTGCTACTCAGATTTTAGCAAGGAAGGACAAGTTGGGCTTTGAGGCTAATCACCCTTCATTTTGTGATTTTTAAGACATTTCACACATTGAGGTATTATGGCTAAACCTATTTAGATTATTGATTTTTCTTCATTATTGCATGCATATAGTTATAATATAGTTGTGGGTAGGGTTTGGTAAAATTTTAGGGTTGTTTGGTGTCGTATCGGACACGTATCCTACATGTAAAACCCTAATTTTGCTCACTGTTTTTGTTCACTGTCATAGTATATTAACTCACTGTTTTCCAAATCTTTTTGAACCAAAACCTAGCCTAGCTAACCCTAACCCTAACCCTGTGTCACTGAGCACGTATTGGTTTGTGTCGTGTCCAAAATTGGACACAACAGCTCTCAGTTTACACTGTTTAGACACTGCACAGTGCACATGAAATGTGCCCTACTACCACAGTGTCCAACCATACTCTACACGCCACTTGGACACGTCAAACTTGACACACGACACGGGGCAATGACTGACAGGTCATCCCCAAAGTTTGGGATGACTTCGTGTCGTATCGGACACGAAATCGACTCATGAAGGGTCGTTCAGTACACAGTGTACACACACAGACACTCGACTTTGAGCGTGTCGTGTCCACTGTACACGACATGTGGACACTTCGTAGTATCATGGACACGAAGCCTATTCATAGGCGAACACATTGGACACAACCACGTGGTGTCACGTGTCCCGTGTCGCGAACACGAGCCATGCGAAAACACTGACACGCAGTCTGAACACGTATTTTAGGGCTTCTGATACGTGTGTCGTGTCCCCTCTACACGACACGTGGACACGTATCAGGCCCATGGACACGAAGCCCAACCCTAGGTGCACCTCTGGGCACGAGCACGAGGCCTGTGTCGCCTTGTGTCGTATCCTAGAACGATTTGAAATCGTGTGTGATACGTACTGTATCAGTGTGTGTCTAGTTTACCCGTGTGACTTTGAAACCTCGTGGACACGTCGTGTCGTATCATGACACCGTGTCAGGCTACTAGGGACCTAGACTAACCTAGGGGCTATCATTACCAACCAACCTTAGTCTATCATAGTTCGATTTAGGTGGAGTTTGAACTAACCCAAATCGAGTGTGTGCAGTCCCAAATTCTAGTTTTCTGAAATTATCCCAGTTTTTAAAATCCAATTTCAAATGTATTTTTCTATATTTTTATGAGTGTAAATATATGTATACAGTATGTATATACGTAGTATATATGTATATGTGAGTGTGGGTCAATTTTGGGAGTTTTTGGTTGGGTATATGTGTAGTTGTATATATATACATATGTATGTATATATGTATTCTGTGTGTGTGTGTGTTTGGTACTGGAATTTGGTTCCAGGAACCTGGAACCCTTCCTCCCTACTGTCCTGTGTTCATTCTCCCTCTCTCTCACTGTCCTTTACTTACTCTCTCATTCTCACTCTCTCTCTCTCTAAGATTCCCTCTCTCTACACTCTCATTACTTCTCTCTCTCTATATATATTGTATATAATATATATTAGGTATATTATACATATACATTATGTATGTATATATGTTATATATATTGTAGTGTGTATATATGGTTATATATATATATATATATGTGGGGTATATGGGTATTTATATATAGTGGCTATATATATAGGTTTTACATTATATAGTGTATGTATATATATATCTATATAGGTAAACCTAGAACTAGTTGACCTAAGCTACTAGCCTATGGGCTATAGCTATTAGCCTATGGCCATTAGGGCAAACCCTAATTGACCAAATACCCATGACTTAACTAGTTATCCCCTTGTTTGACCAAGTGTTGACCAAGGTCAACCTTAGGTCAAACTTGACCTCATCAACCTAGTTTGACTTGAAACTAACCTTAATGACTAAGGTTTGACTAAACCCTAACTAGATGATTAGGTTGACCATATAGATTATGAGGGTAATCCTATATAGATGAAGATATGTATGGGGTTAAGTGAGATAATAGGAGTTGAGTCTTGATTTGAGTTAGAGTATGGATTTGCTTGATTATAGGGTTAAGTTTGGTTTGTACTATATGTATTTATGTGTGGTATACTTTGTATAGGTAATTGTAGTATAGTATCTTAGGTATCCTAAGACAGGTTAGCCTATGTTTGGTTGTGAGTTAGCCTTATAGAGTTTGACTGGATGTTGACCATTAGTCAAGATTAACCTAATTATCTTATTGACTAGTCTGTGATTAACCAAAACCTTAGTTAGTCTAAGATTGACCTAGACTTTGACCATGTCGACTAGTATTGACTAATCTGACCATTATTGACTAAGCCCTAGATAACTTGACTAGTTTGGCTAGAATATTTGACCAAGGGTTGACTTTAACCTAGATTAGACTTGTTTAACTTTGTTTGACCTTGTATGACTTAGTTTAACTTCTTGTGACCTAATATGACTTGATTTGACTTAGTTTGACTGTAGTGTTGACCAAGTTTGACTTTGGCCTAGATTGGCTTAGAATTCATATAGATTGTATCGTAGATTTCATTTACCTTTATTTTGGACATGTCATAACTGTATTGCTCTATTTTAGGACATTGTGACCCTGGTACAGACATCTGATATTACACTACTCTTTCCAGAGTAACAGGCGAGTACATTCTCTGATAATTCTCTCATTTATTTGTCGATTACTGTATTTCAGTTCTAGTTAGTTCTATGTGATTCTCTGTATCAACACGTATAGATATTTCTGGATTCATGTATACGACACATACCTTACTTACTGATCTCTATTACTGGAATCACTAGAATCATTCCGGAATCATTTCTGGAATCATCATGTATTGGCCGGACTCATCTCGATTTTTGTGTCTTGTACTGGATTCACTTGCTGGGCGGGGAAATATTGAGTAAGACATGTGGACATACCCCAAATCTGGAATCTCCAAACTGGAATCTACTGGAAGCATAGCCATCTCTTGCCTGATCAGTGAGAGATGTGCCTGATATCTACAGCCGTTTGCATGTCGACCTCGGTATTTTAAAACACACTGTTAGATCATAGTTGGACTCACCCTGGTTTTATTGATCACTGTTGGACTCATCTTGTACTGGAAATTATCTGGTATCAGATTATATGGACTGGACTCACACTGGGATTACATTAGACTTATATCGTACTGTCTGGACTCACACATGATATTCTAGTTCAGTTAGCTTTTATTACAGTCTTCATTGCCATGATTCTTCTCTTGTTTTAGTTACCTTTCTTTTCTTGTATCTTACTGTCCCTCTATGCTATCATTACCTGTATAGAACTGCCATGCTCATCAATAAAACTGTCTATAACTGCTTTATAGTTCTTTGTCATTTACTTGGGTTTTTCTTGATGAGTTGTGCTCATTCCCGTCCTGATTGGACCTGTTGAAAATATTACAGATGATAATCCTGAGGACACATGCCCTGCTTACCATGGACCTGGCGAGGGATTAGCTACCTTTGGTTCTGACTCTCAGGAGTGATTCAGGAGATTAGCTAGTAGACCACTTTAGCTTTCATATTTTGGCTTGTTGTATTAAAGTTAAGATATTGAGTATGTATTAAGTTGGTTTGAGATATTGGTGTATTATTTTAGCAGTTAGTTGTTGTTGTCTTTAATTCCTTAGGTATAACTTCTGTGTTATCTTTCGTGCTTAGACTGTGTTTGAGTAGATCATACCCTTTACTTGCCCTCCATTCGGAGCTGATATCTGGACAAGTACTTTTTATATTCACTGCATGAGATTAGTTAGCAACCTAGAACAGCTTACTACCGCCGATACTGCGGCGTAGGCTGGACGTAACCACTTCTCGTGCCCTTATACAGGGTGCGGGTCGTGACACGTTTTTAGTGGTGGCCCACGCAGGTCGAGAGTCGCATTTGTGCGATTTCGTAGTAGCACGACGACTTAGTTGTACTGCTACGAGCCTGCGATAGAATATAGAAATTAAGGTATTAGGATGAGAGTATACCCAATCACTGTTAGGATTTCATGAGAGATTCCGGGACGACCCTTGAGAATCTTATTTTGAACTTCGATATTGAAAACCCTTTCCTCTTGTTTTAATTCATCCTCACTCCTTGATGTTTAAGGGATCTTGGACTATTTAACCTTATTCATCATTACCTCCCTTATATTTTGACCTTCTTTACTGCTAATTTAGCCTTAGTTTTGCAAGCTTATATTTTATCGAGCTTGATCACGACATATTTATTGGGGGCTAGTACCCACTAACATATTGTCTAATCAGGGCCGGTGCATGATGGTCTGATCAACCTATTGCACTTTGGTTCACTTTCATATATTATTCTACATGGATGGAGCCACTTGCAGGTTCTGTTCTTTCAAATCCATTCCCATCTTGTTTCATTATATCTGTCTTAAAATCCAATTCCATATGCTCCTACCTATTTCTTATTTTTGATGAATTTGACCTGATAGTTCTTTTGATTTTATCTCTTACTTAGGAGTGGGAGTAGGAGTAGGAGTAGCTCTAATTGTTAATATAATCCTTTAGGAATGAATTGATGTATGTGCTATACCTTTGACTTAGAAGAGTAGCTCTAACCATAGAATGGTAAACCTCTTAACCCTATTGATTCATTATTTTCTTACCTACCTAGTCTAATACCCATAGTCACAGACTATCCCATTTAACCTATCCTTGTACTACTATTGCATCACAACTTCTGGTTTAAATTTAGGCCATTGACCATTCCCACTCTAATTAAGATCATCGTAGGTACATTACCATGACTTTTAATTAGGAGCACAAGACTAGTTGTTTTCTCAAAACCAATTTCACAGGCATGACCTAGACTTGACAACCTACACCCATGACCTTAGTATCCCACTAAGGCACACCATTTTATACTTCAATTGCTTAGTACGACTTTCCTGACACAAGACTTCATCCTAAATTATCCCATAGAGTTACTTTTGATTCCAATTTAAATTGAGGACACCCTTGACCTAAACCTGCCAGTCCAATTTATTGGACATGACCCAGTATAGGTCTACTACCCACATTTTACTTGTTGACCTTGTATGCTGCTAAGTAGTAACTCTGACTTTGATTGTTGAGGGTTTGACCCAGGAGGAGTACGACCATCTAAATTTCGAGGACGAAATTTCTCTAAGGAGGGTAGACTTGTAAGACCCAATTTTCTGAAATTGGGGTATTTTTGAAAATTTATTATTTTTATTATTTATTAATGGTGATTTAGTCATGTTATGAATTTTGGTGATTTTTAGTTAGATTAAAATTATTTTCTAAGTCATGGCTTATGACTTTGTGATTTACTAAGGAAACCCTAGTGTAACCTTAGAGTTACTTGTCCTAGAGACTAACCATGATCATGTGAGCCTAGTCATAAGTTTAGAACATCAAAAATTATGGTTTTAGCCTAAGGGGTATTTTGGTAAATTTCTAGGAATTAAGTAGGATTAGGGAGATTTTACTATTCATGGACTTTTGATTAGTGACTTGATAACCCGTAACCTAGTTACCCTAATCTAGAGGTTAGTTACTAACCTAGAATGACTAAGAGGATAGATACTTGGTCATGGTTAAAGTGAGATAAATATCTAGATATTTTACATATGATATTTTGCTTGATTTACTCAAAATATCAAGCCTTTACCATGAAAGTCCTTGCCTTAACCTAGAAGCAAGCCTAGGACACCCCCCCTTGGCAGCCCACCATCCTATATTAACCCCCCATATTTATTCATGATCATTTTACATGAAATCAATTCACAAGAAAAACCCAAGAATCCTTCCACTCTATTTCCCATAACTTTCTCAATACTCAAGCTTTGAACCTCTAGTTTTCTCCATTAGGTCACCTACAATCTAAGGGAGCCTAGGGAAGTGTGCTACTCAGATTTTAGCAAGGAAGGACAAGTTGGGCTTTGAGGCTAATCACCCTTCATTTTGTGATTTTCAAGACATTTCACACATTGAGGTATTATGGCTAAACCTATTTAGATTATTGATTTTTCTTCATTATTGCATGCATATAGTTATAATATAGTTGTGGGTAGGGTTTGGTAAAATTTTAGGGTTGTTTGGTGTCGTATCGGACAAGTATCCTACATGTAAAACCCTAATTTTGCTCACTGTTTTTGTTCACTGTCATAGTATATTAACTCACTGTTTTCCAAATCTTTTTGAACCAAAACCTAGCCTAGCTAACCCTAACCCTAACCCTGTGTCACTGAGCACGTATTGGTTTGTGTCGTGTCCAAAATTGGACACAACAGCTCTCAGTTTACACTGTTTAGATACTGCACAGTGCACATGAAATGTGCCCTGCTACCACAGTGTCCAACCATACTCTACACGCCACTTGGACACGTCAAACTTGACACACGACACGGGATAATGACTGACAGGTCATCCCCAAAGTTTGGGATGACTTCGTGTCGTGTCGGACACGAAATCGACTCATGAAGTGTCGTTCAGTACACAGTGTACACACACAGACACTCGACTTTGAGCGTGTCGTGTCCACTGTACACGACACATGGACACTTCGTAGTGTCATGGACACGAAGCCTATTCATAGGCGAACACATTGGACACAACCACGTGGTGTCACGTGTCCCGTGTCGCGAACACGAGACACGCGAAAACACTGACACGCAGTCTGAACACGTATTTTAGGGCTTCTGATACGTGTGTCGTGTCCCCTCTACACGACACGTGGACACGTATCAGGCCCATGGACACGAAGCCCAACCCTAGGCGCACCTCTGGGCACGAGCACGAGGCCTGTGTCGCCTTGTGTCGTGTCCTAGAACGATTTGAAATCGTGTGTGATACGCACTGTATCAGTGTGTGTCTAGTTTACCCGTGTGACTTTGAAACCTCGTGGACACGCCGTGTCGTGTCATGACACCGTGTCAGGCTACTAGGGACCTAGACTAACCTAGGGGCTATCATTACCAACCAACCTTAGGCCATCATAGTTCGATTTGGGTGGAGTTTGAACTAACCCAAATCGAGTGTGTGCAGTCCCAAATTCTAGTTTTCTGAAATTATCCCAGTTTTTAAAATCCAATTTCAAATATATTTTTCTATAATTTTATGAGTGTAAATATATGTATACAGTATGTATATACGTAGTATATATGTATATGTGAGTGTGGGTCAATTTTGGGAGTTTTTGGTTGGGTATATGTTTTTTTTTTTTTTTTTTTTTGGTTGGGTATATGTGTAGTTGTATATATATACATATGTATGTATATATGTATTCTGTGTGTGTGTGTGTTTGGTACTGGAATTTGGTTCCAGGAACCTGGAACCCTTCCCCCCTACTGTCCTGTGTTCATTCCCCCTCTCTCTCACTGTCCTTTACTCACTCTCTCATTCTCACTCTCTCTCTCTAAGATTCCCTCTCTCTACACTCTCATTACTTCTCTCTCTCTATATATATTGTATATAATATATATTAGGTATATTATACATATACATTATGTATGTATATATGTTATATATATATTGTAGTGTGTATATATGGTTATATATATATATATATATGTGGGGTATATGGGTATTTATATATAGTGGCTATATATATAGGTTTTACATTATATAGTGTATGTATATATATCTATATAGGTAAACCTAGAACTAGTTGACCTAAGCTACTAGCCTATGGGCTATAGCTATTAGCCTATGGCCATTAGGGCTAACCCTAATTGACCAAATACCCATGACTTAACTAGTTTACCCCTTGTTTGACCAAGTGTTGACCAAGGTCAACCTTAGGTCAAACTTGACCTCATCAACCTAGTTTGACTTGAAACTAACCTTAATGACTAAGGTTTGACTAAATCCTAACTAGATGATTAGGTTGACCATATAGATTATGAGGGTAATCCTATATAGATGAAGATATGTATGGGGTTAAGTGAGATAATAGGAGTTGAGTCTTGATTTGAGTTAGAGTATGGATTTGCTTGATTATAGGGTTAAGTTTGGTTTGTACTATATGTATTTATGTGTGGTATACTTTGTATAGGTAATTGTAGTATAGTATCTTAGGTATCCTAAGACAGGTTAGCCTATGTTTGGTTGTGAGTTAGCCTTATAGAGTTTGACTGGATGTTGACCATTAGTCAAGATTAACCTAATTATCTTATTGACTAGTCTGTGATTAACCAAAACCTTAGTTAGTCTAAGATTGACCTAGACTTTGACCATGTTGACTAGTATTGACTAATCTGACCATTATTGACTAAGCCCTAGATAACTTGACTAGTTTGGCTAGAATATTTGACCAAGGGTTGACTTTAACCTAGATTAGACTTGTTTAACTTTGTTTGACCTTGTATGACTTAGTTTAACTTCTTGTGACCTAATATGACTTGATTTGACTTAGTTTGACTGTAGTGTTGACCAAGTTTGACTTTGACCTAGATTGGCTTAGAATTCATATAGATTGTATCGTAGATTTCATTTACCTTCATTTTGGACATGTCATAACTGTATTGCTCTATTTTAGGACATTGTGACCCTGGTACAGACATCTGATATTACACTACTCTTTCCAGAGTAACAGGCGAGTACATTCTCTGATAATTCTCTCATTTATTTGTCGATTACTGTATTTCAGTTCTAGTTAGTTCTATGTGATTCTCTGTATCAACACGTATGGATATTTCTGGATTCATGTATGCGACACATACCTTACTTACTGATCTCTATTACTGGAATCGCTGGAATCATTCCGGAATCATTTCTGGAATCATCATGTATTGGCCGGACTCATCTCGATTTTTGTGTCTTGTACTGGATTCACTTACTGGGCGGGAAAATATTGAGTAAGACATATAGACATACCCCAAATCTGGAATCTCCAAACTGGAATCTACTGGAAGCATAGCCATCTCTTGCCTGATCAGTGAGAGATGTGCCTGATACCTACAGCCGTTTGCATGTCGACCTCGGTATTTTAAAACATACTGTTAGATCATAGTTGGACTCATCCTGGTTTCATTGATCACTGTTGGACTCATCTTGTACTGGAAATTATCTGGTATCAGATTATATGGACTGGACTCACACTGGGATTACATTAGACTTATATCGTACTGTCTGGACTCACACATGATATTCTAGTTCAGTTAGCTTTTATTACAGTCTTCATTGCCATGATTCTTATCTTGTTTTAGTTACCTTTCTTTTCTTGTATCTTACTGTCCCTCTATGCCATCATTACCTGTATAGAACTGCCATGCTCATCAATAAAACTGTCTATAACTGCTTTATAGTTCTTTGTCATTTACTTGGGTTTTTCTTGATGAGTTGTGCTCGTTCCCGTCCTGATTGGACCTGTTGAAAATATTACAGATGATAATCCTGAGGACACATGCCCTGCTTACCATGGACCTGGCGAGGGATTAGCTACCTTTGGTTCTGACTCTCAGGAGTGATTCAGGAGATTAGCTAGTAGACCACTTTAGCTTTCATATTTTGGCTTGTTGTATTAAAGTTAAGATATTGAGTATGTATTAAGTTGGTTTGAGATATTGGTGTATTATTTTAGCAGTTAGTTGTTGTTGTCTTTAATTCCTTAGGTATAACTTCTGTGTTATCTTTCGTGCTTAGACTGTGTTTGAGTAGATCATACCCTTTACTTGCCCTCCATTCGGAGCTGATATCTGGACAAGTACTTTTTATATTCACTGCATGAGATTAGTTAGCAACCTAGAACAGCTTACTACCGCCGACACTGCGGCGTAGGCTGGACGTAACCACTTCTCGTGCCCCTATACAGGGTGCGGGTCGTGACAACGACAGACGGGAGAGGAAGGGAAAGGAGTAGAGCGGAGATGGGGCAGTTCTCGCGCACGGCGAAGAGGATAACTAGGGCGAGGGTTCGGCGCTGTGCGAACGCCGGGCCGCTCGACACCTCAGCGGGAATACGGAAATCTGGGAAGGAGGCTCGGCGAAGGGAAGATCGAGGGAGAGTGGAGGGTCTTCCAGCCTCGGTGGCGCCGAGTTTCGGCAGCTGAGGCACACGCACGCGGAGGCAGTCGGAGTTGATGGGGGGCACGGCTGGAGTTTGCACCGGCAGCGGCGGATGGGTGTCGGCGCTCGTTGGTAAGTTTAGGGTTTTCTATTCTTCTCTCTTTTCTAGTGGTGTTGCCGTGAGATTGGTGGCACCGGAGAAGCTCGGTCGGGGTGGTCGGGGAATTGGTTTGGGGTGTGGCCGGTGGCGGTGGCGCCCCGGCAGTTGTTCGATTCTGGTGGTGGTGGCGGTGTATTTGGGGACGGGTTAACGGGAACGCCGGTGGTGGTGGCCAAAGGTTTGGTGCCATGAGAGGTGGTGTTGGCCTTGGTTGGCCGGGTGAGCTGGAATGGATCTGTGGTGGTGGTCGGATGTCGGGTTGGTCGGACGACGATGGTGGCGGAAGTCCGTGGTGTTGGCAAATTTCCAACGGGTGTGGCAGTTTTGGTGGTGGTGGTGACGATGGTTATAGAATTGCGGTAGGGGCGAAAGCTGGTGGTGATGGACTTGGTGATCGGTTGCCGAGGCAGCGAGATTTTGGGTTTATGATGTATCGGGGGTGTGTCCGACACAAGAAAGTTATGTATTTGTAAAAACATGGAATCAGAATTTGGTCAAAAACACGGACACGATGCACGCACGTATATTTGTGGAGAAATAATTGGACGTATATTTGTGGAGAAAAAAATTAGAATTTATGGAGGAGTACCTGCCTATTTATAGGATGTGGGAATTTCAGTTGGATAATGATTAGAATTGATTAAAATCCCAATAGATAATTATTAAATTAAATCAATGAAATCAAATCTAAATTCAAATTCAATTTAAATCTATAAATTCTACCTTTACACTATTTAAATTAAATCAATAAAATCAAATCAAGATTTAAAATGGCCACAATAATTTTCAAATATACTTTCCAAAAATACCATTAATAATAATTTCGAAAATAATAAATCTTTTTGAATAATAAAATATTAATATTAATAAATTTCAAAAATTATATTTTTATTTAAATATAAACTAATAAAATATTTATGAAATATATGTGTATGCACAAATAATATTTACAAATATATACTTTTCTAGTATACCATTTTATGAGAAGGCTTTTCATAAATAACTCATATATTTAGAAATTTTGATAGCAAAAAAATAATTATTATATATATTATCTTGGAACTATAAAAATAGGAAAAAATATTTTTCTAAAAATATGTACGCTCGCACATATTCGCACTCGACGAGTAAATACGAAAACGTAAATTTCCGTGCGACGTACAATACGACTTTGCGACGTATAAATAAAATAAAAAAATCGGTACTAAAATATAGTAAAAATTTAGATGTTTTACAGTGTGCTTGTGTTAGAGGAGAGGGGAGTGTAGTTTGATGCGTGTCTTGAGTGGTGTGGAGAGTGAGATGTGTTTCTTTTGTCCAAACAATCCAAATTCGTCATAATATTCATCCACATTTTTAGTAGTCATAGCAACTTAAAAATGTTATAACTTTTAGCTTAGAACTTCGATTAATCTCCCATTTTTTTAAAAGAACCGTATCGAAGTTAGCTTTCCAAATATATATATATTAATAGGTCAAATGCATTCTATGGCTTTCTGTAGAACTGTTTGAGTGTCAGCTGTACGAAATACGAACGTATTTCGGTGTTTTCACGATTTCGGGAGCTTTCGGACATGAAAATACGATCCTTTTGAAGTTTCGAAAAGCTAATACGAAGGACTACAACATACTTTAATCCTAGAATTTAGTGATGGCCCAATTGGTACAGTATTGATTTTAAGTAGAAGAGTGACTATACGACATGCATTTTGTCTAACCTATGAGCCTATGTAGTATGAATATTAAGTGAATGTAGGTATCATAGGTTGTCGAGTATATATATGATATAGTACATATATATTATTGTTAGGTAATATTTATTAGTGTGAGTGTTAGTTAGATAGTAGAGGTTAGTATTTTGTTAGATATTTGATATGTTGTTAGATAGTTTGATGTTAGATATCTAGTATGTTAGATATTGATATGTTAGTAGGTTATGTTAGTTCTAGATATTGGTATGTTAGCAAGTTAGTCTCTATAGGTTATATGTTAAATATTAGTTAAGATGTTATGTTAGTACATTAGATAGTTAGTTAATTAGATATTTGAGGGGTATCTTGGTATCTCATGATACCAAGTTAGTATCTTAAGGTAAATATGAATTATCTTTACCTTCAAGATAAATGATTAGTTTACCTTATGACCAAGGTATGGTATCAAGGTACCAAGGTAAGGTATCAAGATATCAAGGTAAGGTATAGGTTTACCCAAGTTAAGGCATTTGATTCCAACTAAGGTATTGGTATTGGGATACCAATATGACCAAGGTTGAAATGGTATCCTAGTGTTAGTGGGTTAGCGTCTAAGTGTTTGAGTTTGAGTAGGTGATGTTAGATTGTAGAAGGGTTATATAGATAGGTATATATATTTTTGGGTTATATAGTATCTATATATATATTATGAGAGTATATAGATATAGGTTATGGTTCACAGTGAGGATATGTATATACTTGACATATGATATCTATATGTATGTGTTAGGGTGGTACTATATGGGTAAGGATATATGTGGTATGTATATATATTAATATATCCTAAGTATCATATATGTTGACCACTAATCTAAGTTTGACCAAAACCCTAGAAGCTTAACCTTGACTCCTAGTTTGACCCAAGGTGGACTAGAGTTGACTTAGAGTTGACCAAGAGTTGACTTTGACCTAGATTGACTTAGAAACATGTAGATTGTATTATAAATTTCTATCATTTCAAATTAAACTCTTTATAACATGTGTTGCTCTAATTAGGACTCTGTGACATCAGTTCGGATATCTATTCATATCAGTCATTTAGGGTATCAGGCGAGTACATTCTCTGATAGTTCTTTCATTTACTTGGTGATTACTGTATTTCAGTTCTAGTTAGTTCTATTGGATGTCTACTATGATTCTTGGCACGATTGTACACGGATTGGTATTGTGATTGGATCTTCAGTCATGAGATGTTACCTTACATCATCGATTCTATCGAATACTGTTCTCGTTGGTATTGGACAACATTGGATAACGTTGAATAATATTGAATAACATTGGCTAATATTTGATAACATTGGCTAATATTGGATAACATTGAATAACATTGGCTAGTGGCATGTCATGATTTTGGATCCATCGTATCATTCGGGACAGGGGTAATATTAGTTAGATATGTGATCAAGAACTATCGACAAATAGTGTAATTATCGGCTACTAGCTAAGCATACATTGCTCGTATGGTTGAGCTAGCTTTTCTTTAGTGTAAGCACTGAATATTCCAGGCCGATCACATATCCAACTAGTATTCCAAAACACATTGTCTATTACAGTTTTATATTTTTAGTTCAACTTTACATTGCTCTATTTTGATATGATAGTTTTCTTCCATTATTGTTCTCATAGGTTTTTGTCTGTCTTACTATTTCATCAATATAACTGTCTATAACTGCTTTATAGTTCTTGTCATTTACTTGAGATTTCTAGATGAGATGTGCCTGTTCCAATCCTGACTGGATACTGTTGAAAATATTATAGATGATATAGATGACTGTCCTACCTTCTATGAGGCTTATAAAGGTGGTACACAGCAGCCAGAGGAGGACCTAGCCCAGTAGAGTGTGCTTAGTTATAGCTTAGTACTTTATAGCTTTCAGTTTGTATCGGATTATTTCCATTGTTAGTTGAGACTTATTTATATTCAGGACTTGTATTTATTTGTATTGGACATCTATTTTGTGTGGTGTGATAACTCTATTTATATTTAGTTTCTTCCTTTTATCTGATTCTATATCGTGCTCTATCTTCCTTAGACTTGTGATTGAGATTATAAAGTAGAGATATTATATTATACCTCCATGCAGAGATGACAGGTTTATATATCTTGTTGTTAGATGTTAGATGTTATAGATGACCTATACAACGTTCTACCGCCAACACTATGGCGTAGGCTGGACGTACCCACGTTCTCGTGTCCTTAAATAGGGTGCGGGTCGTGACAAAATAGCACCCACACACATTACACATATAGGTATAGTACAAACCCTACTGTTGTTAGCTTCCTGCACCAAGCAACAGTGCTGCTCCTCCTAAATTCTAACCTGTGCACGCATGTGCGTAGGTGGTTAATTCATGCTACTGCCAGGCCAAACAAGCAGGCAAGACTGCTTCCTGTTGACCCTTCATTCTATAATCACTTCTTCCCCCTTCTTGTGCACATGGCCTGTGCAATGCAAGACCCTGTGCACTGCCTGCAGGGAGGGTCCCCTACTGCCAAGCACACACACACACAACCAGGCACCCCTGTTCTCCATTCGATTTTAATACACACCAACTGCTGTATAGCCTAGTACACTACCTCTAATCCTTCACTAATGTATCAAGCTACCTTAACTACCTGATGTATAACCTATGCCCCTTTGACTACATGCTGCTAAGTATAGTAGGGAGTGCTGCATAGGCACAACCTTTTGTGCAAGCTCTTTTCTCCTATACAACAGTACCATACTGCCCCCACTGTCGTGTACACACATATGTACAGGAGCTCAATCACCAACTGCTGCTCTTGCTTCTCCTCTCATTCTTCCACATCTCCTCTATCAACCATCTATCCAATTATTTTCCTATATATCCATATGACTATCCCCTTATACATATAATTATAAATCTATCTTTTCTTAGGTATACCAACATAATCATATATAAGGATACATATGCACATATCTAATATCTAATTGTATATACCCATCCACACATATAAGTATAGGTACACCCACAAGCCTATAGGCTACTACATACACACTTAATCACACATGTAAGTACTTGTATAGATTTACACACACATGACTACATATAGGTACACACACTCTATAGGTATGTAGATCAAATACACACACACATACACACACATATATATACACATAGACACATATATAGGACATACACATGTATACTCAAATCCAATCGTGCATATCATGAGATACCATGACACCACACCACGTATCCTATTTAGGATACGTACACCCAATCTCGACTTACAAAGGACACAAAAATCTCTTTGGGGACACGTATTGAACACTTGGTGCACAAGCTTGATACGTCTAAGATAGCCATACCGAACATTGTCTGAATTCTACCAAACTTCATAGGCAAGTCTAAAATATACCTATAAATACAATTAATGTGATTCTAAGCTAGTTTCATGTATCATGTGCAATTGGACATGTGCACCACAAGTGTCGGAGGCAAAAATCTCTAAATTAACCTCGTGTCCTACTGTATCATGACACGGCCTACACATATCCATTTGTGGACACGAACCTAGACTCATACAATTAAATCTACACTGAATAGACCTAACAAACCTAATGACAAATACTTGATGCACCATTCTCGGAATTCCTCTAAAAATGACACAAAAATCAATCTAGCTTTCAAATAGAGGGTCATTTGAGTCTCAAAATTCTCCCTATGGGTAGTCCTAGTCCATGGGTGAATTACTAGGGGTTCCATAATATAAATAGAGTCTAAATAGAAAACAAAAGAAGATGTATACCTATTGACAGATGGATTTCCAATGAAAAGCCAAATGGACACAATCCTGACACGTAGATCCTAGCAATGGACTCGTCCTCTTGTGCTCATAGGTTCCAAGCTTCTAAGCTCCTTCTAGTTTAGAGAATGAGAGAGATTGATGAGAGAATGAGTGGGACTTGAGAGAAAATGGTGGAGGAATGGCTCAAAATGGAGGAGAACACCAAAATGAGAAGGGATGGAACTATGGAAATGGAATGGGATGAATGGGAACCCTCTTCTCTTGGCCGGCCATATATTCCTAGGTTAAGACTAATCTATATTGTCCAAATAGCCCTCTAAATGTTGTCATGATAACTAATTAAATGTATAGAAGGGTTTGGACCTATTTCGGTAATTAGTCTAATCTCTATTGTAATTATTTGGTCACAACTAATGAGTCTAATTATCCTAGTCAAATGAGTTGGTCCATGAGTCATGTCATGCTAATTGTCGGGCTCTAGTCTAGTGTCTAGGCTAGTCGGTTCGCTAATACTAGTCTAACAGTTAGGCTAGCCACTAACTCTAATAACTAATACAATATTAATAAATAACTATACACAACTTAAAATAATTAATTAGGCACAATAATATGTATAATATGAATTAACAAAAATATCCCTCTCCCGAATTTATGTAGTTACGGAGGGCTGTCGGCAAAGAGAGGGAATGGAAGAGTTAAGTTAGGTTTAGGGTTAGGGTTTTCAGAATGGTCAAAAATATATAAAATATTTATTTAAGCCATTTATATGGTTTAAGCCACAAATTGACTTATTTTCATATATGGGACATAGATATGACTATGTCATCCCTACCATGGCTAATATGCTAGTCATGGTACACGATTACACTAGCCATGCCATATTTTCTAGTCGACATGCATAACTAAATTTAACCACGAATATATATATATATATATATATATATATATATATATATATATATATATATATATATATATATATATATATATATATATATATATATATATATATATATGTAATAAAAAAATTTAAATACAAAAATCCAAAAAATATTATTTAAGCCAAATAAATAATAAAAAATGTTTAAAAATCTGGGGGCTTACATTACAGTAGATAGAATATCATACAAAGTTGTATTTTCTCAAAACATGATACTTGTTATACGTATTGAGATACATATTATGTTTTAGAATATCATATTGTTATATTCTCATATTACATGATATTTGCATGTATAGAGATACTTACATGTATTATACCAATGGATGGAAAAATTTTACTGAACATTATTATTGCATTCATGTGATACATATGGTATACAGATTGAGATGTTAGGAAAGCCATATTTAATAAGATAATAGAATTAAGGATTATTTATAATTGTTAAATAGATCATTGGATAGGAGAGAACAAAATGGATCACACCATATGAAAATTTTGTAATTAAATACCAAAAGGTGGTTAATTCGTGTTACTCCTTCCCAAGGCCTTGCGATTTGAGAGTATGGGTGCTTAGCTCATGACACGTACAATTCGTGTATATGTCTATTTTGATTAAAAATTTAATTACGTGTATTAAGTGATATATCACTTGTTCCCTTCGGGGAAGGGCCGAACAACTAAGTATCATGCCATCTTGTAACAGTCTATTCCCGGGCCTTGGGATTATTATCAAAAATCTAGTCAAGTGTGTCATGTCCTGATTCGGTAGAATCGATAGTCGTCCTCCGGGCATGATATCGTGCGAGCCTAAATTATGCTCGGACAAGACAGTTACATAAAGTTATCCGAAACATAACATCTAAGAGAGTACACAGAGTAATTTGAATGCATGCATTTGTATAGAAGTAACTTCCTTTTCATTGATAATACTGAAATTATATTTACATTGACACAGATACAAAAGAGAGTTGCCGTGCAGGATTACAAACTAACTCAATTACAAAATCAATGCCAATGAGATAGTCCTTCCATACATCACACCCCTTTATATAACCAAAACATTTAAGACACCTTTGATGGACGAGAGTTGAGTAATCTTCGCTTGAAAAAATACAGGGTCTTCAAAAAGGGTTTGATCAAGTCTTCATGCGCACGGGTGAAGCTTCAAAACACATGAGCCCTGCCTTCAGTTAGGTGGCACGCTCCTCCTAGTTCGTAGTGTCAAGCCCCGCTCCCGTAGGAGCGATCGTCCTCGCTAAGGCGTGATGCCGCACGAGCCTAGATTGCGCTCGTGCAAGGCAGTTCCATAACGGCCGATTACATCGACGGCAATGGGGTCGTCGCACAGAAGTTCCAAGCAGAATTATTGAAATAGGCAGCGGAATTTAAAACAAGCACACATGAACAAAAGTCATTCAAAAGAAGCTCTTTATTGATATTGAATAGAAGATTACATTTGTGGGCGCAAGGCCAAATTACAAGTCTCTCATGATCACTTTTCTCTCATTTATAAGTCACTCTGCTCTCTCTCATCTCTCGATTACAATGCTTGAGCCAGTGGAAGCTTCGGAAGGCGATGTCCATACATTATGTCCTGTATAAGTCTTCAATCTACGCGGCCGCACGCTTCGAATCGCCAAGAAACTCCGTGCCTCGACGCATCCAAGCGAGCTCCGTGCCACGAGCTTCCACCTGTGCCTGCACATGAAACACTATGTGGGTGTCAGTACTCAACTGTACTGGTGGAGTGAGCTCCTCGCCCACCCATACAAAACCTACACGTTTATTTACTTTGTGCAGCTTAAATCCCTTTCTATTGTCTTTCTAGTCTTGCCTTAGGATCAGTTTTAAGACTACGGTCGCCTTGGCATATTTGTGTCTGAGGACCATCCCGAGCTTGTACCACACGTTAACTCAAACTTTACCTCTAGACCCCCTTTTCGTGCCAACAACGTTAACCTATCAAGTCGTGCTTGCCTTTCGGCCAAAATCAGAGACGCAACTACGCGATGAGGCTTTATTTCCGTGTGACCGTGCTACAAACCCTTGCTGAGGCCGTGCCTCGTAATTCAGTAAGACTTAACCATATCGCCGCCTCGCGGCCCTTGCCGCCTAGCGGCCCTTGCTACTTTGATCACCAACTGACCCAATCGAGACTTGTGAACTTAGTATCACTCAACCAACTTGCCTTGCGGCGATTCCTGACTTAAACCCGCTATGACTCAATCAACTTGTGCAACTCTATGCCAACATCTTAAGACTTGACGCCACGACTCGTGCCGAAGTACGACACCTACGTTGAAACCAAATCTTAGGCCCAACATTGTGTTTTTAACTTGTACACACACCTTCAACTCGACTCCTTGATATAGCGCACTCAATACTCGACTAAATCCAAGGGCACACTCACGGATTGCCGCCGTCATGCCGACATCTATATGAACTTGGTCACTAGCACGACAAGCTATCTTGGACCTCCATTGGATATTAGGGTACGTTCGTATATAACGAGGCACAATCTCGTCGAATTTCCCCTAATACCCGTCCTACGGTGCACCCCTTGGGTCAGGTCGCACACCATCCAAGGGTCCCGTAGGCCCGTGTTCCTCCTAGGCCAGATCGATCCCGTGGCCGTGGCAACCGTCTGAGGAACAAATCAAAATCCTTGTGCACCGGTACACAAGTTGTCTAATGACCATGCAGACTCGACCCACTTCCTCATTTCAGGACCGTTTTATTGTTTTTACTTTCATTATTTTACTATCTTTCTGAGTTCCACATTCCAGACTTCATCATTTGAGACCCCTCGACGACCCACGGTCGCGAGCATTCTTTCCATGTTACCATATCATTTCATTCAACTCATGAATGCCTATTTGATAGTCCTTTCTCCAAAACTCATTAAATCAACCGTGGTTCATGCCTTAACACTAAGTCTGTGCATCGTGCCTCAAACAGACTTACGTTCTATGCGACGCTATCGTCCAAGTCATATTTTATATGATGGGCCTTGAGATCGTGGGACTATTTAACTTGACAACCGCTGATAGGGCGGGACAGCACTTAGATTTACTTAGGTCGACCGGCATGACTTTGCCTAGCATTACTCAAGCCTACAACTTAACCTGAGGGACGAGCAAAGGCTATGCCAAGCCTTGCGTTAGGGAGGCGTGCATGCTTTATCGAGCATTTACACGGGCGAGGCCTATGACTTAGGCAAGTTCGAGTGTCGGGACAAACGACGGGACCGTGCATGCTTTATCAAGCGTTTACGCAGGCGACGCCTATGACTTGGTCTATTTCAAGTGTTGAGACAACTTAGCATCTTTAGGCCAACGTCCTTCTCCCAAGCCACGGGACGAAAGATCGAGTGTCATTTGGAAACACGCTGAGCCGACTTCTAAGCAGACCGTGGGACCAATTTCCATGTTCTAAGACATTCCGACGGGTCGAAATTATTCCCTTAGCTATATGGGTACGTCTCTTTTATTATCAAGCCTAACTTGTGCAAGTTGAAAACATGCGAGTTATTAGGTGAAGGCAAAAACAAGGCGAGTTCACCGAAACTACCCCACCTAAGCGAGCGGTCGCTTGACCGAGCAATGTCTTTGAGTCGCCGTTGTAAGGCTAAGTTTGAACGCCGTTGGCATTTCGATTCCTCCGATTGACTTTACGAAACGGGGCACTACAACATACACCACTCAGAACAAGTCTCGTCCTCGAGACTTTCCTGAAGGCAAGCCATCCTACCATTTCTATGGCCAAGACTTAATCGTGCCTAGACACGGGACTATCATACACACTTCGCCTACGCATTTTTTTTAAATTTCGAGCCACGCTCGCATGATATTCAATCTTTTCGTTAACATGATTTCAAGATCTCGACACTCTTCCATTCCTCAGGTCGTGCTTGAACTTAACGTATCACTTGGCTAGATCATGTACGCATTCCAAGCGTCCCCAAAATACATGCACTCAACCAAGACACATGATAGAGAATTTGTCATTCTCATTCGAGTCGCATCGTGCACATACTCAGGCGTCCCTGAAATATATACATGTCAGCCGAGTCTCGTGAGCGGGGTTTCCTATTCTTGCGTTATTCAATCCATCCATGTCAATCCTCAAGATCAATCTTTTGATTACTAACACTTAAAATATGGCGTCTCGCCTAACCGCTAGGCCAATTCTCAAGGCTAAGTCAATGTCAGGATTGGAATCATAGTTCTCCAACAATAATGCCAATACTGACCCCAATCCTAAGGTCAACCAAGTCGATTGTATAGGATTTTCTACCCAAGCTCGCGTCACTCAGATTTTTAAACATCGAGCACGATCACTTAATTCGTATCAAGGCACTCGTTGGCAAATTTAAACCCATTCAATTCATCAATTCTAACCAATTCATGTATTCGATCACGAGGTCGTCTAACTCGACAATATGTTGCGCCCCAATCTCACGCGAGTCCGATTATCCGCGGTGGTTCATGAATCACCATGCAACGCTCCCGCAGAATAATCATTCTCATCGGGGCGTAACTCTTGCTTGCGTCTAGACTAATTCATTCTCGATACGCGGATTGGACCTACTCAATCCTCAAGTCTCGATTATCAAGCACACCGAGCCATTTTCGAATCCACCTTCGCGTCAAACCACAGTCAAAACATACAAATTACTACGCCATACAAGTTCGATCACCCCCGCTGTATGAATCACCATACCAGTGCTCACGCGGAGTGATCGCCCTAATCGGCACGATGCATGTGCGAGACTGGAGTTGCGCTCGCATAAGATAAAGACGTCAACGTCATGGTTGTCAACGAAGCAAATCCAAACATTTTATTCCATCCAATCCAAGTTTGATAGTCCGCTCGTCATTCGTTCAACTAAAAAATCCTCGAGCCAAGTTAATCTTTTCTTCGATACATTTCAACATCACGAGTATAGCATCCATCGGAACAATGACACTTGTACGATCGTCATTCGCCGAGTCAGAGTACCCCCGAGTTATCGCATATCGATCTTTGATACGCCTCAATACCATCGACGATATACGTAACCTGACGATCTTCCTTTGTAACCAATATTCGAGTCGTGCGACTGATGCTATTGTCCGAACTGGATTTACCACAATTCCATTCGATCAAATTCGAAATCACAAGTACGATCCTCTATGCTTTCCTCGATCAAGAAATACAGTTTTATTCATTATTTTGAATTGTTTTCTAACTCGCGTTGCCCATTCACAAGTTGTCCGAACGATATCTCGTTCAGGACACACGAAGTCACGATCAACTAAGCGTGACGGGATCTAAGGCTCTGCGCGATCGCATCGCCTCGTCGACATACTCGTTATTAGTCATAATCCTCGATTCTTGCTCGAATGATTTCCTAGACAAACCATACACCACTCGGATTCGAGCCATCCGATCTAGTCCTCAATCACATTCGCATCATTCGCTAAGATATTCTTTCAAATTCGTTCGACGAATCCCTAGCGTAATCGCACACGTCGCATCGACGTACTAAGTCGTTCGTACTATTTCCTCAACATCCAAGTTAATCTTCCGTGTATGCCTAAGCGTTAACTCGATAGTGTTCCTATCGATAGACACTCTAAGTGTAGCTCCGTTCCCGACCGAGCGATACTTGATATCGCTCGTAACTCGTTTGCACCAAAGTCGAGGTGCACGATACGCGGTACAACTTAGCCAAAAGACCGTGTGCATAGCTATCCCGTACGGACTATATTCGAGTTTGCACGCTCACTTGCTAGGTTGACGCAGGACTAGTTAGGCACGCACGCGACATGTTAACTTCAGCACGTATTTTCATTCAAGACAAGTTTGACACCATTCGGCACAAAGGCCTACCGATGCATCCAGCGATGGCCTACCGATGCGTTCGATTGAACGCTTGCACAAGCTTTTGAAAATATTTAGACTTATTGTATGGATATGTCGAGGGACATTTGAGAGAGAGCGCACACTTATTTTCCATCGGCGAGCTTTTAAAACTGAAAAATTCGACGTAAAGTCCAAGGACGTAAAGCCGTGCTCAGATACCATTATGTCACGACCCGCTCCCGTAGGAGCGATCGTCCTCGCTAAGGTATGATGTTGCACGAGCCTAGATTGCGCTCGTACAAGGCAGTTCCATAACGGCCGATTACATCGGCGGCGACGGGGTCGTCGCACAGAAGTCCCAAGCAGAATTATTGAAACAGGCAGCGAAATTTAGAACAAGCACACATGAACAAAAGTCATTCAAAAGAAGCTCTTTATTGATATTGAATAGAAGATTACATTTGTGGATGCAAGGCCAAATTATAAGTCTCTCATGCTCATTTTTCTCTCATTTACAAGTCACTCTGCTCTCTCTCATCTCTCGATTACAATGCTTGAGCCAGCGGAAGCTTCGGAAGGCGATGTCCATACATTATGTCCTGTATAAGTCTTCAATCCACGTGGCCGCATGCTTCGAATCGCCAAGGAACTCCGTGCCTCGACGCATCCAAGCGAGCTCCGCGCCACGATCTTCCACCTGTGCCTGCACATGAAACACTGTGTGGGTGTCAGTACTCAACTGTACTGGTGGAGTGAGCTCCTCGCCCACCTATACAAAATCTACACGTTCATTTACTTTGTGCAGCTTAAATCCCTTTCTATTGTCTTTCTAGTCTTGCCTTAGGATCAGTTTTAAGACTACGGACACCTTGGCATATTTGTGTCTGAGGACCATCCCGAGCTTGTACCATACGTTAACTCATACTTTACCTCTAGACCCCCTTTTCGTGCCAACAACGTTAACCTATCAAGTCGTGCTTGCCTTTCGGCCAAAATCAGAGACGCAACTATGCGATGAGGCTTCATTTCCGTGTGACCGTGCTACAAACCCTTGCTGAGGCCGTGCCTCGCAATTCAGTAAGACTTAACCATATCGCCGCCTAGCGGCCCTTGCTACTTTGATTACCAACTGACCCAATCGAGACTTGTAAACTTAGTGTCACTCAACCAACTTGCCTTGCGGCGATTCCTGACTTAAACCCGCGACGACTCAATCAACTTGTGCAACTCTATGCCAACATCTTAAGACTCGATGCTACGACTCGTGTCGAAGCACGATGCCTACGTTGAAACCAAATCTTAGGCCCAACATTGTGTTTTTAACTTGTACACACACCTTCAACTCGACTCCTTGATATCGCACTTAATACTCGACTAAATCCAAGGACACACTCGTGGATTGCCACCGTCATGCCGACATCTATATGAACTTGGTCACTAGCACGACAAGCTTTCTTGGACCTCCATTGGATATTAGGGTACGTTCGTATATAACGAGGCACGATCTCGTCGAATTTTCCCTAATACCCGTCCTACGGTGCACCCCTTGGGTCAGGTCGCACACCATCCAAGGGTCCCGTAGGCCCGTGTTCCTCCTAGGCCAGATCGGTCCCGTGGCCGTGGCAACCGTCTGAGGAACAAATCAAAATCCTTGTGCACCGGTACACAAGTTGTCCAATGACCATGCAGACTCGACCCACTTCCTCATTTCAGGACCGTTTTATTGTTTTTACTTTCATTATTTTACTATCTTTCTGAGTTCCACATTCCAGACTTCATCATTTGAGACCCCTCGACGATCCACGGTCGCGAGCATTCTTTCCATGTTACCATATCATTTCATTCAACTCATGAATGCCTATTTGATAGTCCTTTCTCCAAAACTCATTAAATCAACCGTGGTTCATGCCTTAACACTAAGTCTGTGTATCGTGCCTCAAACAGACTTACGTTCTATGCGACGCTATCGTCCAAGTCATATTTTATATGACGGGCCTTGAGATCGTGGGACTATTTAACTTGACAACCGCTGATAGGGCGGGACAGCACTTAGATTTACTTAGGTCGACCGGCATGACTTTGCCTAGCATTACTCAAGCCTACAACTTAACCTGAGGGACGAGCAAAGGCTATGCCAAGCCTTGCGTTAGGGAGGCGTGCATGCTTTATCGAGCATTTACACGGGCGAGGCCTATGACTTAGGCAAGTTCGAGTGTCGGGACAAACGACGGGACCGTGCATGCTTTATCAAGCGTTTACGCAGGCGACGCCTATGACTTGGTCTATTTCAAGTGTTGAGACAACTTAGCATCTTTAGGCCAACGTCCTTCTCCCAAGCCACGGGACGAAAGATCGAGTGTCATTTGGAAACACGCTGAGCCGACTTCTAAGCAGACCGTGGGACCAATTTCCATGTTCTAAGACATTCCGACGGGTCGGGATTATTCCCTTAGCTATATGGGTGCATCTCTTTTATTATCAAGCCTAACTTGTGCAAGTTGAAAACATACGAGTTATTAGGTGAAGGCAAAGACGAGGCGAGTTCACCGAAACTATCCCACCTGAGTGAGCGGTCGCTTGACCGAGCAATGTCTTCGAGTCGCCGTTGTAAGGCTAAGTTCGAACGCCGTCGGTTATTCCTCCGATTGACTTTGCGGAACGGGGCACTACACGTAGTACCTGTGGAGAGCGAGGATCAATACATTATTGTGTACTGGTAGGTGGCTAATTAAATTCCGTACTCTCATTTGGTTCAAGAAGTTATGTGAAGCATGTAATATTTAATGATCTTTCTAGCCACCCTAGTTGATTTTGCATTTAACATTCCATAGGAATAATGATATAAACTAAGTTGGAACTTACCCATGGCAGAGCGTGCCATTGATGTACAAAACTTACCATATTTTTCCCTGTCATGTTGAATAATATACGTTAAACTAGTGCATATTCGTGGAGGTTACTGGCATGACAAACCATCCTGGACTTATAGTTTGGTTTAAGCTATGACTCGTTCAGCGCGGGTAGCGAGCCCCACTGAAAGGCCCTGAATACCCACGGTACAATCCAACATAGCTATCGTGTTTCTTCCTAGGCCGAATCGGTCTCGTGGACCCAGGATACCGTTCGAAGAAACAATCACCCTTTTACACAAGTTGTCCATGACCGTGCTAGACTAAACTAATTACTCAAGCATGGTCTACGCATTCATAAGAACTTAACCAATTTTAATGTGTCCCGCCTTATTGTTGCAACATTTATTCATAGCATCAATCTTTGGTTAACACGGTTATATGGCATATATGTAAAAGTAAGCATGTGGCAGTTCTATAGCATGCGTACACAAGTAAAGTACGCAACAACTCTATGAAAAATAAGGCTTTGTGTCCGTGCATCTATATCAACATTTCCTTCGTGTTAATATCATTGATCGATTGGAGACGAGAGGGTCAAGGGAAGAAGGGTCGAGCCACTCACTTTGATTATTTGAGGTGAGAGGGAAAATGGTTGGTTGCGCTAGACGGTGCCTATACGATCACCTGAAATCACATAAGCAACGAATCAACACTATACCCTTCAATTCTGGGTTCGATATAAAATGCGAAGTTCAAAGAACGTAAGCAATGAAATCCATCGAAACATTTACGAAAATGCATTCATAAAACCAAAGCCCAAAAAACAAGTGTGGTATAAAAACCATAGCAATGAGAGGTCTCTCTTAACTCAGCCGCAGAGTTCATCCTTGAGGCGCAACCCGCTAAATATGGAACTTGATTCCGAAGAAGCCGATCCATAACAAGGAAATAATTTTGATTCAATTTGTTCCGCCCAATCGATAGTGACAGTGTTTCTTAACCGCGCTCCCCGTATCGTAATAAGAAATGAGGCACGATTTTAGGATGGGACACTACAAAGTGTGAGATCCAATGATTGTTCTCCAAATTGTATCATCATACTAGAAATTTTGTATTGTGATTGTGTTAGTAACTGTTATGACATAGGAATAGTTTGGACACCAAGGAATCACTAGATTTAGGATTACAGTAAAGTCATATTCCAAGTTGACACTATAATATTTTCTTATGGAATTTGTTTATTTAAAATTATATTTGAGTATCATATCATGATTTCTCAATCATATATTGTTTTACTTCACTTATTTCACCGTTCTTGAATCGAAGACTTGCATCTTTTTGATGACCTAGTATATGTTTACTAGATAAATGCATGGTTGAGAAGGGACACTTATCGTGTATATAAGTTTGAAGAGTACTACATGCAAAGGATAAAGTAGTAGTTTTATTTTGTGTATCTATATAGTCCTTTATGTATATTATCCTTAGACAGAAAATTAGATTTGTGAGATATAAATATGGATGATTTTTGTTTATAGATGTGAATTATTCTATCAATTGATGATTTTATCAATGGACTAACATTTCCCATAATTTTATGCTAGGACTTTACATGCTACAATCATAATACTGATACATGTGTATTTGTTCGACGCATAGCTTGATATATTAGTTACATACTCAGCTTGTCCTATTCTGAGAGCAGGGTGTGACACATAAATTTGAGTTATATCGACATGGAAACACATGAAATGGAATCAAAATTGGTCCAAAAACACACCCAAACCATTTCCACACAAGAGGATTACGTATCATATTTAAAAACTAGGTTTTTACAAGGCATAACAAGTAAGTACTTGCCTTAAATGGGTGCTATTGGCTCCTAAGCTTAGGCCATGCTCCTCATTGTAGTGACTCTCCTAGCATTAAATCCTCCTTGGTTATAGGTGATACCAATTTGTGATGGTGAATTTTATAAGTGATTAACGAGTAATTTAGCCCTAGTTAACAATATTTTTAGATGATTAAGAAAATCAAGAAGGTATCCTACGGAGTGATAATCAGACACAACTCTTGGGATAGTTAACTAGGTCTCACATAATAAAACCAAGGCTAGAGATAGTATTCTAA
>JANAVB010000197.1:21342680-21400180 GCA_029216955.1 Iris pallida | reverse complement strand
AAATTGCCGTTTTGTGGGCCCCACGGTCCGACTCAACGGGTGATTTTGTGCACGGCCCGCCGAAATCTAACTTTGGACATACGGTTGGATTCATATCGGAAAATCGGATCCGTAGACATGTAGTTTGACAAATTTAGAGACCTTTGACTCTGGCACGCTTTTCGGTGCAAAGCGGATCCAACGGCAGACATCGTTTTTGTCCAAAATTACCGTTTTACTCTTGTGTCCAGAATTAGACTTAAGGACAGACAATCCTAGCTAATTTGAGTATTCTAAGAATTTTGGCGATATTTGTTTCAGCTTTCGGAGACAGTTGTGATGACTTGGACTGTACGGCTCACTAGTTGACTATATTTTGTGGGATCTGCGTGCAACCTCCAGGCAAGTATACCTTGCCTCCCTCTACAGTTTATTTACATGTATATTTCTATTATTATATAGTTTTACTAGTTGGTTATTACTTGTGATTTGTATATCGTACATGCTAGTATAGATATAGTCCTTGTACATGGTTAGCCTTGTTAGTTCATATTGGATTGGTTCTCTCGTGTATCGTGATTGGGTCGTATCGTGTCTTCACCTGTGTCTTGACTGAGTCGTGTCTGCAAGTATGTGCGAGTGAACTGCTATTCCTTTGTCTTTTCCACAACCTGCGAGTCCACACACCGGGCGAGAGTTGTCCTTTGCACCTGCGAGTCCACATACGGGGCGAGGGTGACTTGTCTTAAAACTGACCTACGAGTCCACATTCGGGGCGAGGGTTGGTATCCATTGATCTACCAGCAGTTCATTTATGCATACTTGATCCTGTATCCGTGTTCATAGTTACCTGTCAGTAGCCACATGTCAGTTTCCTGTCTAGTTCCTGTTTATACCGTGTCTATATTATTGCATGATTAAACTGTTAGATAGGCATGTTTTATGTATCTTGCTAGTCCTCTGAGGACCTGATAATCTCTTCAGGTTTAGCGATTGTATGGAGTTAGTTAGCAGAGCAGGATGGTAGAGGATTGCGATGTATGATACAGGTATTTGCTTGTGACATTTTTTTATTATCCTCTCGTGCTTTATATTCAGTACCATGATATACTTTGCTTATTTATAGACTCATATCATTCTTGGAGTCTAATCGAACAATATGCTAATGGGCTGCAGACTATGACCCATACTTGTTCATTCTTGTTTATATGATTCATGTGGATTGAGATATAGTTTAGATTAGATATGATACCATGACCTTGACAGCTTATACGTACTCGAGTCGGGTTGGAGTCCGCTCGATACGTAGCTGGCTTGCTCACGAGATCGCGTCCGAAAACCGGGTGCGGGTCGTGATATCATGTGATACTTTAACATGAGGGGAAATTGATACGCTCTTGATGAATTTTGAGATCTGCTCTTAGGTTCTAGAGATTTTTCCTTTTTAATTTTATCACCATTTTGTGCCAGCTCTGTTAAACTCCTTGGATCTAGTCGCATGAATACATTGACCAGTGGTTGATCTCGAGTCGGATACGGGAGTGAGTATCGGATCCCCTAAATCCTTCATTCTAATTTCCGTGTTTTGCTTAGCAATGTAAAAATTAAATTATAATGCAATCTTCCCTGTTTTGTTGTGCATCTGCTCGATCTATTGCTTCTAAAGGGTTGAACCAGATCAGACTAGTAGTTGTGTGTTCGTGTCACCAAGTGTCATTTGGATCTCACCTCAATTAGGTAATTCTTAATTCCCTATTTTGTTCGTGCTTAAATTAGTGAATGAGTAAATGAAGACAAGATTTGGAGAAGTGTTAGGAATTATGGATGCTTGTGAAATCCTGAATTAATAGGCTACTGCATTTAATCTTTAATAACGGTTGTTAGTAGATCAGAAGAATGGTAGGCTGAATAATTTGGAACTCTTGGGAGTAGACCAAGTTAATGTCAGTTGTATTACTGAGCATTTGATAAGTCTCAGAAATTTGTATTCTCTGATTTTGACTGAAAAGTCTTGGTTAGATCCTTTGTGTAAATCTGTATCATTCAATGTTATGGTAGCTCTATATTGTAAGTAATCAATCGAATGTTTTCTCAACTAAAATCTATTTTCGAAACTGAGATGCTCTTTACTGCCTTAGCATATAGGATTATGGCCAGGAATTTACTTTTTAGATTAGAAGAATGGCTGTGGTAGGAATTAAATGACAGGATAGACCTGAGTTTGAGTATTGGAACACTTTTGGGTTTTAATGTATAAATCATTCATGTTTCAGTCGAGTGTTCTAGACTGTGATGAATAAAATTAGGTATAAAGAGACTGATTTATACAGGGTATAATGTAAGTAAAGCATTATGTTGCTCTTGGGTAAAAGGGGACTTTCATGTTCTAAAAGCATGCAGATGTGAAGTAAGGTTTAGACTCTCCAGGTTTGAGCTTAGTACAACCTGGGTGTTTGTTATGGGAGTGCAATTAAACCTGGGAGGATCACAGGTACTAAATAGAGTTACAGGTATTGGTGCTACCTGGAACATGTTCTATCACATTGATTTATCTCAGTTTAAGGTTATCAGTACCACCATTACATATTAACTACCTATTACAATTTTTCATATTGACAAATTATTGAGCTCAGTTAGAAACTGAGTGTAGAATAGCAGTGAATAACATGTGTTCTGATATCATAAATCAGTGTAGTATTTCCTTAGTTTACTGTCAGTAGGAATGTGGCCTAACCTTGCATAACAGTAATGTGTAGGCTTTTGTATAAATGATTTAAAATTTTATAAAGTGAGGTTAGAATTCATATAGCAGTGTCTTGGCTCAGTTTGATGAACTGGAAATTCATATATCAATGTTTTGATTCAATTTGATGAACCTAAGATTTCAATCTCAGTGCACTAGTACAAGAGGAGGAAAGACCCTGTTTTCAATTTAGTTCTTTTGTGTATAGGAATAGACACTAGTGTAGAAAACTTCTCGATTATATTATTAATTAACATGAATTGATGCCAACTTCTTCTTTTAAGTTTATGGGATACTTTGAGGATTACCATAGAGTGGGTTGGGAGTAATTTAGTGAACTAATTGATAAAGAAAATAAATAGTTTAATCTTAGAACCACTAGTATATTCCAATTATATTAGAGTACTTGATAAGTAAATTAGAACTTATTTAGATATTAACCAATTTGTACTTAATAAACCAGGAGGACATCTAGCTCCACTGATTACCTGTACCCTCCCGGAGCAAGGCAAGTACTGTTCTATGGTTTTTGTGCATTTACATATCTTGTACTCTTCTTGTGACACGTCATGGCACGATATCTTGTACCCCTGTATTTCCTGTTCTCGTACTTACTTGTGTCGGGTAGAAAAATACACTAGCTATGTGACCAAACCCCGGTTACTATATTCATGTAGATAGCTTAGGCCTCGCATCGTGCACGCGGGTCCTAAGTCGTGCCGATATTCATGTACTCCTGTACATGCTCCTGTACTCACCCCAGCCGGTCACATAGGCTAGTTGTATTTCAAATATTGTACACTTGTCATGTCTTGTACTTCAGGTTCATGGTTACATTCCTGTACTTTATTTCCTGTACTTTCATTCATATACCTTCATGTTCACTTTCTGTATTTCATATTCATGTTCTTCTGTACTTATTTTTCATATCATGATGTTCTTGTTCATTACCTAGAACTGTACTTTGCTCTGCTCCTGACTAGGATATGTTGCAGGTGAGATGGAGGCTTTGTGTGACACATATTATGGTCGAGAGCCTGTAGATGCAGTAGAGCCAGCTGGAGTTGCTCTGGACTTAGAGGCTGAGGAAGCCTAACACTTTACCCTTTAGCAGTCTATACTTCTTTGTATTTGAGACTATCAGACTTTACTTTTCATTTGCTGGAAATGTAATAACTCTTAGACTTGTACTTGATTCTGGATTTCGTTTATAGATGTTGTGTTTTATACTTATTCATGTTTATCTGGTTAGATTTTCCTAGATTGGTACAACTTATTTCATCGTGTCCAACGATGAAGGCTGGGCATGTCCGACTCGTGTCCGATTATTCGGGAGCGGGTCGTGACATATTTTAAGTGTTAAACACTTAAGTATGTTTTTCTATTGAGTGTGACCCAAACACCCAAGACTTAAAATAGTAAACTAGGTCTTCATCATGCAAACCAAACCTAGGAATACTAGTCCACACATCACTATCATATAATAGTGTACACTAGTTGCTTTCATCCAATAAGAAAACCTTAGACCACAATAAGAATGTATGGTATAAATAGAGTATTGGAAAACGGGCTTACAAATTGTCGCCTCTAAACACTAACAATTTGTAAGACATAACTTTAATTATGTTACTTTTATAAAATTTAAGATTTCAATTATATCTAGTTTAGGGAATAAGATTTATAATAAAAATTTACCTTAATTCTATTATAGTTACAAAATGTATTCCCCACTAGTACATAAAGTGGAACAAACATTGTATCTTCCTTATTAACACTATATGTATTACATGAACTCATATAATTTGTATCCAGCTCCTAGCAATTGTTTATACAAAAATATATATTGTAAATTGCCAATATTTTGATTACTCTATTCAACGCTTATGATCCATCTGCAATTGAGAGACATGTTTAAGTATATAAAAACCATGTCATATTACATCACATCAGACCAACTAAAAAGAAAAACATTCAAACTACTTATTGGTGCATTTGTTTTAGTACATTTCTTAATATTTCCCCTATTACTATATATGTACATCCAATGAACCATATAAGTTCATTGAACTTGAATCGTCGAACAAAATAGCTTTAGGAAAAAAAATATGCAATAAGTGAAAATATTGGTTTCTAATACTTTAACTACACAATCTTTGTTGTTGTGTAGGTTAATTATGTTACTTTATAATCCAAACTATGCTTTCGATATAAACAACACCTCATGTGAATCAATCATTTAGTAAAAATAATAAGTGTAATACTATAGAATTTGTAAAAGGTGGTGCAATCAGTAGAGAGTATGACAAAATATTACAAAAGGAATCTGTCAAATATTGTTTTGACAGCACATCTTGTCTCTCGTCTATTCATTTTTTTCTCTCATACTATTTCTACCTCTAAATTCTAATTATTCATTAGAAAGAAATGCAGTTTTGTATCATGTGTTATTTCTAAAACCTATGGTTCTAGTTTTATATAGACTTTTTTTTCCAGTAACAACCTGAAATGCCTACTACATCATAACCCAAACTCTGCACTAGTCCACCAAGTGTAACAAACATTATGTCTTCCTTGTTAATATTATCAATGTTGCATGAACTCATGTATCTTGTGCCATCCTCGTTAGAGTCGTCTATAGGCTACCAACCATTGTAGACCACAATCAATATGATCAATCCCAACGACGGTCACGATGCATCCATATCCGAGAGACCAGCTTAAGTATATAAAACCTACATACCATTACATTACAGTGGGCCCCACTAAAGAGAGTGAAAGAAGTAACGCTTGGATAGCTTATCTCTATATTTATTCCAGTACTCCTTTCTCGTTGTATTTATTTTCTTTTCTAGGTTTCTCCCTTTCTCAGCATTTCTCCATCTCTGTTGTTCTTGTTTTCCATTTATATGGATTTCACCACTTTTTCCATCTCAAGCTCTGAGGATGACTCTCTTTCTTTCTTTGGAAAGAAAACCTCTTTGATGGACAAAAAAGAGGTATTCAGATCTAAGGTTTCTAGTTCTGATGAGATCTCCTCACTCCAGGATTTCCATATAGGAGACCTAGTGTGGGGAAAGGTCCAGTCACATCCTTGGTGGCCGGGAGTTATTTTCAACGAGGCCTTTGCAGAACCAACAATTCTGGCCACAAGGTCTAAAGGCCATGTTTTGGTTGCCTTCTTTGGCGATAATAGCTATGGCTGGTTTGATCCAACTGAGCTACTCCCATTTTCCTCCTATTTTCTTAAAAGTCAAAGCAAGGCACCTCTAGAACATTTCTTGATGCTATCGAGGAAGCAGTCGACGAGGAGAGAAGGAGAGCTGCCCTCGGCCTATGTTGTATGTGTCGAAATCCCAAAGGCTTTCGCGCTGTAGATGTACCACGCTACTTCGAAGTCGATGTGCCTGGCTATGATCCTACAGGAAGATATTCAATTGAGCAGATCGAGAGGGCTCGAGATGACTTTGTACCAAATGAGAGCATTTCATTCGTATATGGGTTGGCGATGACGCCAACGAGCGTCGATCCAGGGGATATAGGCTGGATAAAACGATCAGCGGTGGTTCTTGCTTTTAGGAAGGCAGTGTATGAGGAGTACGATGATACGTACGCACAGGCATTCGGGCAAAATCCCATACGGCCATCATATGATGATTCAGTACAAGAGCAAAACAAAGTTGCACCTAAAGGTATAAGCACTCTTTCAAAATTAATAGGAGATAGGGATTTTTATCTAAACTACTTGGATTGTTTGATTTTGGTTAATTGGGTACACAATTTATACAATTAGGTATGATATTATTAACTTGTGTTTGTATTATCAAATTCTAATGATACTTAGCTTGTTTATTGGATTTAGTATTGTTATTACTTTGTGACATACATATCTTCTAAAAGTTATAATTTATAGATGGTAATTTTAGATTCACTATTGTGTTTGATGGCGATTATGATTTCCATCTTTATGTTCTTAAGCTATGAGATGTCTTCACATAAATTAGATTAGAACTTTTTTAGCCTTCACATAATGGAACAATCAATAAACAAACTTCACAAACACTTGCTACTGATTGATCTTAATTGTCTATATCCATATTTGATCTCGATATAAATTTTGCTTCCTAATATAGTTCATTTAACCTAGTTATCAAATTAATCTAGAGAGAGATGAAATCGAGAATTAATGTGTTATGGTCATAGTAAAGGGAAGGGGGGTAATTTGAGAAGAACAATGATAATGGGATAAATATTTGATTTTTTTCCGTCTTATTAGAACCATAGTTTGTAACTCAAATTTTATACTAACGTGCCTATTTTGGATATTCGATAAATAAAAAAACATAATAATTTGTGTGATCCTTTAATTCTTTCTTGCTTATCATACTTTCTAAGGAATGTATATCAGTGCTTACAACTAGCATTATTTTTCTATATTTAAAACAGTTGAAGCATCATGATCCATATCTGTGAACTGAATGAATATTTGGCATACTTATATGATTTATTCTATATTAGAGAGAGATATTAGAGATAATAGGGGATAAACATAAACCACTAATTGAATTTGTACATGTAGAAGTTACATAGATTACCAATAGCAATATGACTAATAGCAATTTAATGATCTAAATTTAGCCTCTTATTTTTCTTATTTTATAGTGGTCTAGTGGTGGCGGGTTTAATACAAAATCCTTCACCAAAGAGTGCAAACTACATAAAAGTCTAAAATAATACTACTTTTTAATAGTTCAATAGTAACTAAATGCTTCTAACTATAATTTATTGTTGACAATTCATTTTGGTCATTTGTTGGAAAAATCACACTCACACGACACAGAATAACAATCTTTGAATCCTACCACCTTAAACAAGATCACATTCATCCAACTAGAAACCCTAGTTCATGATAACCCCTACCTTAGATTAATCATGAGTGTGCAACTCTATCATATTGAGTGCATCACCAGACCCACCTTATATGCAAAACCAGATAAAATACTTCATCAAAATACATCATTAACTTCAATGATCCACCTCTACATATTGTTGCAAACATACCATCACCCTCACATCACAATCACAATTACAATCACAATTATCTAATGAAAAATCTTTGGATCCATTGACACATACCACTAATATCATTTTTCAAAAAAAAAAAAAATACCACTAATATGATCACATAAGGACGACAACACTATGTAAACTCATATTTATCTTTTGTGTTTGAGATCCACTACAAGCTTAATGTTCTTGAACTATCACCACATCAAATTATAAACCTTTCAAATCAAGACCCGTCTCAATGTCAAATAGGGCTATGGGCTAGTCCAACTGGCTCATGTTTCGTGTTTTAATCATCCATTACATCATAGTATCCTAAAGTTCATGTTGGTTGACCCAAGTTTAAGGGCCAACTTAGTTCTACGTTGTGCAAAACTAGAATTTAGTAGGACAATTAATTAGCAGAAATCATAGTCAGACTAGGAAAGGATATTAGTCAAATTAGTCATATCCATTTTAATCTTTCCTTTTGAGAAAGATAACTAATATATATCTATTAGAAGTAAAGTTTACTAGAATCATGAAAAGTGCCACCCTTATAACAAAATAATAAGCAAAGACTCAAAATTAGTATTTGAAGTTTACCTAACTCATAAAATAGAAAACCACAAAATTCTGATTTCAATAATTATACGAGTCTTGTTGACATCACATGTAGATCACTGAAATCACACCACTCTATGTTATTTCTTATGATATTTTAGAGAATGTCTTTTAGATCTAGTTATTTATTTTATATAAGATAACCCACATAGTTGTTGTTATACTCAAATATAAAAAATGGCTTTTAGAAAATTGAAAGAAAAGACAGTGTGTAATCATCCAATTCGTTTTTGTAGATTATCACCAATCATAACCTTATTACAACATTCTAACAAAGTCACATTCTTAAATTTAAAAGGATAATATAATTTCTATAAAATTGTACTACAATTACTGTAAGCTATTAGGAAAATTATAAAAACTTTAACATAGTTAATACAATGTTTACTTAAAACAATACTATATAATATTAAAAAAAAAAACTTACTATCGGAATTTGAATTGATGTCCTTTCATTAGTTCCTCCTAAAGATTTTATTTTATTCAGAATTTGGTTCAACTCTACCTTTACTATTAATATTTTGCATTCTCCAATAATCATAAAATAACATATCAAAATTTTAATTTTTTTTTCGTTTTATGAACAGGCACTATTACCTAACATAATAGAAGTTTAAGCCATGTTTGACAACACTTAATCAAATCAATATGAACTACTTAAAATATTAGGAATAAAAAATCTTTCCAACCTATAAATGAAGTATTAAATTACTTAACTAGACAAAGCATAGCACTACCAAAAGTTGGTATATTAAGAAAGGTGCAATTTACAATAATATTGTTCTTGTATGGTAACAAATTATTTGTTAAATATATTGAAATATAAAGAGGTAACTCATCATTTCTAGTTTTTAGGACCTGTAACGATAGTTGTAGCATATTACCCAATACAAGATTTTAACACTTTCTACTTTTTGTAATACCAAAATCTCAAATTAAAAATATTTCATTTTTTTAATTAAAAAAATCACTAATGTCAATAGTGTAAATGTACTTAGAAGCCATATTCTATAAACATAAACCAAACTACTCAGAAACTTGAATATATTATATATCATGAAGTGTTAGTTCTACTTACAATTTTTTATATAAAATTAATAAATCAACCAAAATAGATATAATTTGTTTTCTTGCATTATGACTATCATTTCCTTTTAATTGAAAGTTTAAGGTGAAAGATGTTGCATGACATGCATGTTGCAACTCAACTTATCAACAACTAAACTTGCAAGCCTTCTTACTTTACACAATTTCAATTTCATATTTTGAAAACTTTATTTTGTTTCCCAATTTACTTCTAATTTAAATAAAATCATTAATATTAGGGTTGTGTTTGAAGCCAAGTATGACAATCTTTATCTAAATCAACATGAAAGCTTTCTCTCAAATCATTGTAAATTAGACATGTTGTAGCAAATCAACCCAATTAGGATATTTAGTAATAGTTATGTTTAAACTAAGAAAAAAGTTTTTCCTGTACAAAAACCAATAACTTTTTAAATAGCTTGTCAATATTCAAAGAGGTGAACTGAACATAATTATCCCTGGCTTGAGGATTTTGTAGTTAAAGTTGCAACACAATAATATGTACTATGAAATATCAATCTTATCGTACAATATAGTTTCTAGAAATTGATATAAAAAATATTGTAGTGAACTATGACTACAATCAATTTAATATTGACATTTATATGTAAAGATGTTCCAATTTGTGTTAGATTGCTAGAGCTTTCTTTCTTTCTCTACAATCTATATTTTAAAGATATTAAGAGATTGATATATTCAGAAATTGATATTTAGAAACAAATTATTAAACACTCTCTTTCTCTAAAATCTATATTTTAAAATCTACACAAACACACTTAACATATTATTACAATAAGAATGTGATTAATTGTGGCTGGGTTTGGCAAAACCAAATCAATTGAAAACTTGCTCCAAAAACCATTAGCAAGAATAGCTCTATTAAATCAACTAAAGTATTAAAAAATTGTTACACAAAAAAAAAAAAAAAAAAAAAAAAAAAAAAAAAAAAAAAAAAAACTCTTCCATAATTACAAGAATTTATTGGTAAATCAGCCAAATTTAAATACTTTATGTACTAAAATGAAAGAAAAACTTTCTTGTAGTAGAAGTGCTTGTTCTATTTCAAATGACACTCAGTTTATCCATAAAAGTGAAAGATTGGAGAAGAAAGTTACACACATATTCTACAAAGAAATTCTTTTAGAACTTCTTGAATTTGAAAGGGATATTTTTCAAATTTAACTCTTCAAAACAAGCAATATTCTTGTTAAACAAATGAAGTGTTAAATTTATTGTAAAACCAAATAAAACAATTTTTAAAACTTGGTTAATCAGCCAAACTAAAACTTATAACAATATTATATGAGGAAGTGATAAGTTTTTTCTTGTATTTGAACCACATATTCTTTTCTTCTCTTTTTAAATCGGATTGAAATGTAATAGGTGATTATTTAACTTATCCCGCAGTTACAATTGACTACGTACTCCAACTCGATTTGAAAGACAATTTTTTTTTTCAATTTAAAACTTTTCTTGTCGAAATAAAATCTATGTATCTAATATGTATATTATGAGGATTAATTATAAGAAGTTAGTTTTGAGAAGCTTCAACCAGCCACTCAAACATCCTCTCAATTTCATATTATGTCTAAATAAACAATCAAAGTGTTAATCTTGTAGCACAATTGGACCATCTCCTAGAAACAGGTAGTCCAAATTTAAATATAATAATATTATTGAAATTGATCTAATTATTTTATTATGCCTATTATATTTCTAGTATAATATTTAAATTTGAATATGTTGCAAATCATAACCTAAAAGAGGGTGCAAACTAAAGTTGTGATATATGTTACGATCCATCTCTCTCTTTTAAAAAAAATATATATATTCTGGAATCTATATTTAATTATAATATTGTATATATTAAAAGTGGTATGATTTCTCTTGCTAGAACCACCATTTATGTTTCAATTTAGACAATGAAATATTAAGTTTTTGTGGTAGATTGCTAGTAGCATAGTACTGAACTCATGGATATTATTTCCATATGGCATTTAAATGGAAACATATGGCAACTCATTATGTAATAGTTACATATTTAAGTTGCACTAGATATTATAGTTTGCAAAATAAGTTAGTTTGCAGAATAGGTCAGATATCGATCCGATATCTGTCAATATCGATATGATTTGGCATATCCTGATTCGATACAGACTGATACCGATACAGACCGATACCGATATTGGGGGTCTCTTTTCCACTCAATTCGGTAAAAAGTTAAACGAAAAAGATTAATTTTTTAATAATTTTATTTGCATTCAAATACCAAAAAAAAAAAAATTTCTATACTCCAATCTAAAACTGTCTATACTATCGACACCGTCAATACTGTTGATACCGTTGATTCCAATACTCATAGGAAGGATCCGATACCGATACCAATACTGATAATGCGAACCTTTTAAATACATAATTAATTTCTAGCATTTTGAGTTATTATATCTCTGTAACTTTCATGTATATATGTATGTCTGTCTTCTTACGTTGTGCATAATCGTAGTTGCTCCATTGGGTGTACCTCCGGCAAAAGCAGGGCCACCGTCAAGTTCAACAAAAAAGAGGAAACGCTTCTTTTGTTCGAGAAAGAAAGGAAAAGCCGAGGAGAAGTTGCCAGCATCAACAAAATCTAAGAAACGTCTGCACGACCAAGATGTTGCAGACAAAGGAGAAGGTGTCAGGAGGAAGAAGAAGAAAATAGTGCAAGACTCACAGCCACCACCAGAGCTGAAGAAGCATCACAAGTTGCAGGGGGAAACCTCTGCAGGAACAACATCAGCTGCTGCTGCAACTGGAACTACACTTCTTCTGACTCTTCCCATAGCAGCCAGTAAGCCTCAACACAGCAAGCCATCAAACTGCACTCCTACTCCTAATACTACTACTAAGAAAGCAAAACAAAAGCTAGTCAAGTTGGACGTCCTCTACAAGAGGCTAGATGATCAGTCTTCATCCAAGAATATTGACCAACATGAAGATCAGTTGTTATTGAAGGAGAAGGAGAAGAAGTTTGAGTGTTCGTCCAAGCATGACGAACTTGAAGAAGAGTTGTTACTGAGGAAGAAGAAGAAGAAGGAGAAGTTGGCTCCAGTACTCGAACACAAGAAGAATGCCAAGGCGCCAACTACTACTACTACTGTCACCCAAGCAACACCTAAAAGACCCAAGGCTCCTCTTGCCGTGGTGCTACCATCAACCAGTTCCTCCTCCCCTTCGGCCGCGGCGGCGCCTACTCTCAGTCTGATGCCGCCGCCGCCGCCGCTAAAGGAGAGCCCGACCGATTTGCTCCTCCGTTTCCTGCCGACTTCCAGTCTTCCCTCCCATTCGGAACTCAAAGCCCGGTTCGCGAGGTTCGAGCGGCTCGACGACTACCAGCTGTTCGTGAGCTGGAAAAAGCATACGTGTCGGGTGCAGTTCCAGTTCAACAAGAACGCAGTGGAAGCCTACAACTACGCTAAAGGTACGGATCTTTTCCGCAGGGGCAAGGTGAGTTACTCACTCTTGGACGCCGACGAACCGCCTACGTCGAGCTTGCAGCCGGAGCCTAGGATGCCGCAGCCGCCAGCGCCGCAGCTCAACCACGGTACGTCACTGAACTGGAACAAAACTATGCCAAAGTGTCAGCCGCCGACGCAGAATCTGCAGCGTCCGCTGAAGTCTATACTGAAGAAGCCTAAAGCACCATCCTCAGCTCCGGTACTGTCGACACCGGCCACTCCTCAGCCACCGCCACCGCTGCTGATGCCGCCACCTCCACCTCGTAGTACACTGCTGCGTGGCGCCAATGGAGTCGGCAGCAGCAGCAGCAACAACAACAGCACGGACACATTCTCACAGCAGTGTCTTGGCCTAATGACTCAGATCAAAGAAGAAGTGCTGCGTCTCAGTAAATTCCCAGAGTACTCATGGCATGGTGCCAATATTGCACTGTATGATGCTGCCCATGGCGGGAAACTGCAGTGAAGCGCTGGAGATGGAACAATGGAAGCAAAGTGGTGATGTTAATTGTCGATCCTATGAAAAAAAAAAAAAAAAACTTGAGTAATAATGGACTAGAACAATTTTATTTCCTGTAAGTTTAAATTTGAATGCCAGTCTTGTTATGAACTAGACTGTTTTTGTTGTTGTTTTTTTATATATATTGTTGTTATTGAACGATCCCGGTCGATTGCTTTCTGTCCATATAATGCATACAGCTCTAGTTTCGGGTTTGGCCAGGTTCTTGATCCAATGTGTAGACAAGGTATGTTCGTTATACCTTTCATGATGACTCGTTTACGGAATAACGAACTCGTGGGGCCGTTGGAGTATTTCAGGAGGAACTATTGCGGATTCGGATATTTTGAGTTATGAAAGGCGTGGCAGGGACAGAACTATTGTGTTTTCTGGCTTGTGTTTCTTGGCAGCCATCTGACATTTGGGACTAGACTCTTTTGTTGTTTCTATAACTGTTCTTATTGAATGATCCCAGTTTGTCCATATAACACATACAGGTCTAGAGTTTCGGGTTGGACAGGTTCTTGATCCAATGTGGAGGCAAGGTATGTTCGTTATATCTTTCATGACTCGTTCTGGAATAACGAATTCGTGGGGCGGTTGGAGTATTTTAGGAGGAACTATAGCAGATTCGGATTTTCGAGTTACGAAAGGCGTGGCAGGGACAAATATTGTGTTTTATGGCTTGTGTTTGTTGGCAGCCACCTGACATTTGGGACTAGAGTACTCTTTTGTTTTCTCTATTATATATGTTCAGTATGAGAATTATTTGATCATGGAAATTGGCTTGACAATGGCTGGGTCAAGCGTACAGGTTACTAAGTAATAGTTTGAGCTGTGGCTTCATTGCTGTACATGTTATTTTGTTAGGATGCAGAGGTGGTAGACCTACTACTTGGTGAATATTTATTTGTTTGCAAATGAAATTATGCTCATCTTTCAAGTATTCTAACACTTGAGAAAAGCTAGCAAGTAAAAGAATATATAGCAGTTAAATTTATTTTCAGACTGATAATATATGTGTGATGAATTACTTTGATAAAAAGAAATAGAATTGAATGGATACAATGGTAATAAAAAAATTTCGGTTGGGCTTCTTTCCATGTCGTTAGTTGTACTGGTGGAACGTTTCAATTGCCCAGAAAAAGTTGTCATTGTTGGTAACTTCTCTTCACAATGTTTCTTCAGTTGTATTATTTTGATGTCACTCTGACTACTTAGACAACTTTTGTAATCACTTATATTAAGGTCCGTGTTATTGGCACCACACTTTCGTCTCAGGGACGTCGCAGATTGGGAGGCAAAAGTTACTCCATTATAGTCTTTAAAGCAACACACTTTTTCTTTGGAACAACACACATTTGTTAATTTCTTCTCTTCCTACTATCTTACTCTTACAACCTAAACCCTAAACCTCAAAGCAATTGACAGCAGAAATGTCGAGAACTAAGAGGAATAAGCTTCAGAATGCGGATATTTTAGAAGTTCCAATTTTAATCAAATCTAGATTATTTTTTGTCTAGATTTTTTAATTTCATGTGTAATACATTTTTATATGTTTTTCTTGTAAAAAAAGCTCACTAAGTTACAATTTTTGAAGTTTTAAACTCAATTAATACAGGTTCAAAACTTCATAACAGAAACAAGACATTTGGGACGATGGAGAACTGTTGTAACTGAGTGATTTTATTGATTGAGTCTCATAGGCTTTATATAGCCTTTACATGATGGAATATCCAATGGAATATCATGTGGCATATTCTGGTATCCCAAATATGTCCTCATGATATTTTCATACTAAATATAACATATTCCCATACTAAATATACCAACACCAAATATGTCCTCAGGATATTCCCATATTAAATATAACATATTCCCATACTAAATATACCAACACTCTCCCTCAAGATGGGCAAAAGATATTCACTAAGCCCATCTTGTCATATCCTCTGATCATGCTCACAGAGCTAAGTCCTTTGGTCAGTCCGTCTGCTACCTGATGCTTTGTTGGAACGTGGCCTAGCTCCAGTAGTCCACTAACCAACTTCTCTTTGATGAAGAACCTATCGATCTCGATGTGTTTGGTCCTGTCATGCTGTACTGGATTGTTGGCAATACTAATAGTTGATTAATTATCGCACCACAGCTTCATCTTGGCTCCTTGATCCAGCTTTAGCTCCACCAGCATATTCTTCAACCAAAGCAGCTCTGCAACTCCCAAGGCTATAGCTCTATACTTCGCTTCAGCTATCGATCTAGCTACCACTGACTACTTCTTACTCCTCCAAGAGACCAAGTTGCCTCCTAAAAAGACGCAGTATCCCGAGGTAGATCTCCTGTCATCAGCACAACTAGCCCAGTCAAAATCACAGTAGCCCTCGATGTCCATGTGATTATTCTTCCTAAATATCAATCCCTTCCCGGGGGCACCCTTCAAGTATCTAAGAATCTGGTATATTGCATCCATATGACCCTTTCGAGGGTCATGCATGTAGCGGCTCACCATACTAACTGCAAAACATATATCTGGATGTGTGTGGCTCAAATAGATCAGCTTGTCCACCAATCTCTGATATCTATCCCGGTCAACTGGTTCTCCGGCTTCAGCATCCAGCTTGAACTTCTGGTCTATCGGTGTCGTAGCTGGTTTGCATCCAATCATCCATGTTTCCGTGAGCAGGTCTAGTGCGTACTTCCTCTGAGAAAGAATAATTTCCTCTGTATCTTGAGCAATCTCAATCCCAAGGAAATATCGAAGAAGGCCAAGATCCTTCACCTCGAACTCCTTGCCAAGCTTTTCCTTGAGTTGGGCGATCTCCTGCTCGTCATCGCCTGTGATAATCATATCATCCACATACACCGCAAGCATGGTGATGTGGCCTCCACTTCGTCTGAAGAACACAGTATGATCAGCATCGATCTGCTGATATCCCATCCCTATCATTGCTCTCCTGAACCTGTCAAACCACGCTCGAGGAGACTGCTTCAGTCCATAGAGGGACTTTTTCAGCCTGTAGACCTTGTCTTCTGTCTGATTGGTGCCGAATCCTGGTGGTATCTCCATGTACACCTCCTCCACTAGATCCCATGAAGAAATGTATTCTTCACATCCAGTTGGTGAAGCTTCCATCCTCCATTGGCTGCCAGAGAGATCAAGGTCCTGACAGTACTCATCTTCGCTACTGGTGCAAAGGTCTCGTCATAGTTGATACCGTACGTCTAACTGTGTCCTTTTACCACCAATCGAGCTTTGTAGCGCTCAACCTGTCCATCTGGGTTCTGCTTCACAGTAAAAACGCACTTGCATCCGACTGCTCTTCCTTCTGGCAGTTTCACCAGCTCCCAAGTTCGATTCTTCTCCAGAGCTCCCAACTCCTCATGCATCGCTACTTTCCACTTTGGATCGTTCTTGGCTACCTGCCAATTGTTAGATACAGTAACACTATCCAATGATACAATAAAAGCTCCATGAGAAGAAGAGATATGATCATATGAGACAAATTTAGCAAGGTCCCAACCACATCTTGTCATGACCCGCACCCACTGTGAGGGTACGAGAGCGTAACAACGCCCAGCCTACGCCGCAGTGTCGGCGGTAGAACGCTGTTCTAGGTCATGAACTATAACTAACATAATATGAATGCTCTCCATAAGGAGGCCAACACAGAGGTACAACTCAATCACAATCAAGAGATAGAATATGGCACGATAAAATAGATAAGAGAATCCTCAACCGAGGTACAACAGAAATGAAATACAAGTCTCAACATCTCTACAATATACAAACTCTGAATCAAGAACAATAACTAAATATAAAAGAAAAACAGTCTAAACTATCTATACTAAGCAAGGTATCGTCCTCAGCAGCTGCCTGAACCTCCCCTGGGGTCCAGGTCGCGAGTGTCAACTAGGCAAACTCCAAGTAAGGGTGCAGGCTGCCTCATCATCCTCGACGGGAGCGAGCACAAAACATCTCACGCAGTTCATATCATGTTAGGAAATATAAAGCATGCAATAGAGTAAGGTACATGAAACGCTGAAAGTAAGAAGTATATGAAAAACAGTAGAGATTTGATAACCGAAAATATCTAAATATGATAAATAATAACTGTAAGCCTACTGTAATTTAGAGTACAATATGGTTATGTAAACGGTCTAGGAAAATGCAATGGTAACTCCATTGTACGTGGGTGTACAATAGACATATACAATAGTTATACAATATTGTACAATAGGATTTGATTACATAACCAATTCTACTCCCCCTCCCCAAATCAATACACAAGGATCTACTCCGGTTACGTTATCTTGCACAATAGTGTACAATGTTATACAATAGATGTACAATATTATACAATAGATGTACAATGTTATACAATGGATGTACAATGTTATACAATGGATGTACAATATTATACAATAGATGTACAATGTTATACAATAGTTGTACAATGGTCTATCCCTGGAACTCATATGATACTGAGAGTACAATATGCACAAGGAGTATACAAGGATATGGGTATTCAATAAATACAATATGTAAGTGAAACGCACATCACAATATGTATTTAGTGAATACAAGAAGATAATATCTCAGAAGAAGATCCGTATAGTACCAATCCGTGATAATGATCGTGTCAGCATCAAGTACAGTAATCTAGAGCAAGAATATAAATCCAGACAAGTATGAAACGGTCAGAGAATGTACTCGCCTCGTATCTGAATGTCTGAAGTAAATGTACTGTCCGAGATGAGGTACCTGACTCCTAGTTAGAGCAACACAAGTCAAGATGTACACAGAGAATGATAAATATAATCTACAATGCATCTGCATGTTGTCTAGGTCAAACTAGACTAAAGTCAACACTTGGTCAACTCCAGTCAACTAAACTAGTCAAACTAGGTCAACTAGGTCAAATCCTAGTCCAACAAGTCTAATAAGTCTCACTTGGCCTAACCAAGCCTAGTCTAGCAATCACACACCAATCACAAGGCTATACAAGCCAAACACAAGCCATCACATTCAATATTATACATAAGAGAAAGGAAGCTAACGTGCAAAGCTATGTGTGTGTGTGAACATGGAGGTGTACATGAAAAGAGAATTCAACACTAGGCCCTATATCACATATATGTATATATAACTATAGGAAAACTCTATTTACCACATTAACACATTTAGCCATGTATAGTATATATATATATATAGAGAGAGAGAGAGAGAGAGAGAAGAGCATGTGTATGTGTTCATGGGTGTGTGTGTGTGTGTCATGAAAGTGCACAAGAACATGTGTGTGTTATCATGGAATGAGTGTTAGGCAATGTGTGAGTGAGAGTGTCAATGAGTGAGGGTGTGAGAGTCATATAGTGTAGTGTGCATTGTGTGTGGAGTGATAGTGAGGCATGACAGTTGTGTAGCAAAGTGTCAATAGGAAGTTAACATTCACATATATGAGTTCTCATGTATCTCTTATTTAGTGAAACAAAACTAAATTCCAGTTTTATTCCTAACAAGGCTACATATATTACATCTATTATTACATTACATTCATTCTTGTATTCATTCATCATTTATTTATTCTCTTGTACCACTATATGCACCATACATTACATACTATGGAACCTACATATTCATTACAAGCCATACTTATACATGCTTACATTAGATAGGATACTTACACCTCATACATCATTTATTTAAATATTTACTCATGCTTGCATTCTCTATTTAATTACATAATGTATATACATTAACATGGGTTAAAATCAAATAGAACATTATATTACACACAAGGGTGCACAAAATGTATATGCCGAATAGTAACTCCTACTAATAATCAATACTGTACCATCTCAGCATGAATTAAAATCTAGGATTAAAGTATGTTATAGATCTATGTGTTAGCTTTCCGAAACTTCAAACGGATCGCGTTTTCGTTTCCGGAAACTCCCAGAATTGCGAAAACACCGAGAACGCGTTTGTCTTTCGTACAGCTGACACTCAAATAATTTTCTAGAAAGTTACAGAAAGAATTAGGCCTATTAATACATGTTTTTGGAAAGCTAACTTCAATACGCTTCTTTTAAAAAAAACGGGAGATAAATCCGAGCTTTGAGCTAGAAGTTATGACATTTCTAAGTTATGGCTGAAATTAAAAACGTGGATAAAAATTATGACGGATTTGGGTAGTTTGAGACAAAAGAACACAAGTATATAACATAATATATCAAGAACTCACTCTCTACACTAATATATATATATATATATGAGACACTATAGAACACATCTCCAATACAAAAATATGAGATTAAACATAACAACAACACATAGTGTGTCCAAATTTGGAAGTTTCCCACATGGACACAACCACAACACAAAGGACACTCCTATGACCTCCAAATAGATACGAAATGGACACAAATGGAGATACAACCATGGAGGTCATTCCTATGGGTTCAAAATAGACCTATATGCATAAGGAAATGAAAAGGAGAAGGGATTTATACCTCCCGGTAGATCGAATCGAAGAAAAGCCTTCCCGGAGCGACACCGACACGTAGAGATTCCAAAAGGACATGAACGAGCTCCGAATCCTTCCAAACTTGGGTAGCTTCCTCCTTGGCTAGAATGGAAAAAGAAAGAAGAAGATTTAGTGGCGAAATGGAAGGATTTGGTGGAGAAATTGCTAGGGATTGCTCTCTAGAAATTTGGAGAAGAACAAGAGAGAGAGAGAGTGTGGATGAGAATAATGAAATGAACTTGAATCTATCCTCTCCCAAAGTGGCTGGCCATATGGGGCTATTTGTCCTATTATGGTAAGGTCCAAAATGCCCCCACTAACCTATTCTTTGAGTATTAGGAAAGGGCTAATTGGTTGGGGCTAAATTAGTCATTCTAAAGTCTCTAATCACACTAACCTTATCCATAATAATTAGTCTAACCTCTAACTAAAATATTTCTATCATGTGGACTAAATTTAATATCATGTGGGCCATGCCTAACTAGTGTATGGGTCCCACTAGAGTCAAACTACCCCCGGGTCCCCGTTTCAAGTCGGATTGAGTTGAAATTCGAACCCGACTCAAATAACCCCAAAACAATATCATAAATAATAAAATGATATCAAAATAATTCAAAGAGGTCAAGTGCAAAAATATCCTTAGGCCAAAAATGACATTAAAATATCATAATCACATGGTTAGGCTCTAGGTCAAACAGTCTCTAGGGTTTCACTAGCAAAACGTCAAAACCACAAGTCATAAATTTAAATAGTTTAAAATAATTTAAAAATCACTAAAAATCATAATATGAAATAAATATTATTAAATAATAATTATAATTATAAAATTTCAAAATTACCCTCATCTGGAAAACTGGATGTTACACATCTATCAGAAGGTTTTCCCACATTGCTGCGAGTGGACCTCTATACTGATGATGGTTGGGGAGGAGGAGAAGGAAGGATAGGGGAAGGTGGTGGTATAGGTGTCTCAGGAATCAAGACGGACGCAGGCAAGGGACTTAGCACTGACACTGTAGGAACTGGTCCTGCAAGTTGCTTCTCTCGCCTGCTGTAGGTAAGTATCTTCCCCTGAGCTGTGGGCCTAACACCTCTTATTTTCTCCTCATGTCCTTTTTCACCTTCCTGTACCTTATTTTTTCTTCCAAGCCATACTCCGAGATCAGTCGAAATGCTTCCCAACAACTCTTCCTCTCGCCTCATACTTGAAGTATCAGACGAGATATTTGGGTTTCCCTCCTGACTGTAGCATGGCTCATGTTCTCTGAAGTGAACATCCATACTTACAATTTTCTTTTTTTCTACTGGACTCCAGCATACGTAGCCCTTCTGAGTTCCCGAGTAGCCCACAAAGATACACTTGACTGCTCGACGATCAAGCGTCCCTACCGACGGTCTGTTGTCCTTTATGAAGCATACACAGCCAAACACCTTTAGTGGGAGCATCCTACTATTATTTTCCTGCAGCATCTCGCATGGAGACCTCCATCCCAACACCTTCGAAGGTATCTTGTTGATCAGTTGAGCTGTTGTCAACACTGCATACCCCCATAGACTCTGTGGGACATTCATGTCTATCATCATACTTCTCGCTACTTCCAGGAGGTGTCTGTTCTTCCTTTCCGCTACTCCATTCTGTGCTGGTGTATATGCACAGGTGGTCTGATATCGTATCCCTTGGGCGGACAAGTATTCCGCAAGTGTCTTGTTGGTGTACTCCGTTCCATTGTCAGACCTCAGTACCTTCACCACTGTCTTGTAATGAGTCTGGACATGTTTGTGAAAGTCTCAAAAATAGGAGGGGACCTCACTCTTATTTTTTATCAAATACAGCCAAGTAGTATGAGAAAAATAATCTATGAAGGTAACAAAATATTTGTAACCATTCATAGGTGTAGTACAAGGCCCCCAGACATCAGAGTGTACCACATCAAAAAAGGACGAGCTCCTATGACCGCTACTCACATATGAACTCCTAGTAAGTTTGCCTAACTCACAAGCATCACAAACTAGTTTCTCTTTATTAACTTCTTCATAAATTGCAGGATATAATTTGCTTAAAATACCAAATGAAAAGTGTCCCAACTTCCTGTGGTGGAGTCGCAATGTATCTTCCGCACTTATCTTTTTCAGTCCTCCCATCCCTGCCTTTTCTACCATAGATACTAATGCTAAATCCGGCCCTTTTCGATCCAGGTACCACAGTCCATTATGCCAAGTGTCAGTCCCAAGTCTTCGTCCCATCTTTTTCTCCTGGAAGATCTTCTTAGGAATATCAAAGCAGACAGTGCATTTTAATTGGAGGATTATAGAACTAATGGACAAAATACTGACTGGAAAAGAAGGAGCATGCAAAATATTGGATAATTTTACTGAACCTATACAATCGACAATACCCTTACCGACCACTGGCTGGAAAGTACCATCAACTGTTTGAATGTTGCCCGCTGATGCTGGGTGAGTGTAGGAAGAAAACTCACTAGCATTCCCTGTCACGTGTCGAGACGCACCCGAATCGATAATCCAATCCGACGATCTGAGGGAAGACATAGATGCAAGGGCGAGCGAGTCGTTAGTGCCTTCTGCCGAAGGATGAGCATACATGGCAGCGTTGCCTCTGGCGAAGAATGAGGTGGACGTCTCCCCGGTCTCACTCCTCCTATCTCCATCGCTCGACGCTCTCTGCCTCCTCCTGAGTACTTCCAACATGTCCTGCAGTGCCTGATCCTCCTCAGTATAGGGACCGTCAGCTGTCTTCTCGCCTTCTGCTACCAGCCGGTTCGTACGACAACCTTCTCGACCGTTCCATCGACCCCTACAACCACGGTTACATCCTTCAAACTGTCCATGTCTTTCGTCTGAATCTTCCTTGGGTGGTTTGGTGCAAGCATACCTCAGATGATCCACCTTCCAGCAGTTGAAGCACTGTCGGGGCTCTCCCTTAGGTCCTGACGGTGCTCTTCATCCTGTCGAGCCCTCATTTGGCTCTGTCTTCTCTTCTCGGGTTCTCTTTTCCCGTCGTGGCCAACTTAGGTAGGTAGTCGGTCCATCAAGCTTCAGATCGATGGTGGAAAGCTCCAACTTCGGCGACGTTTGTGTCGTGCTCTCACCAGCCGACATCTTCATCAACTTCATCAACGTCGTAACCTCTGCAGGATCCAGCTTCTTGATGATCTCCTCCATCGATGCTTCTCCTCTCTGATCACTTCACGTCCGCTCCACGACTCACGCTCGTCCTCGTCGTCTGGTCCTAGATCCGAACATGTCTCTCTCACATCAGATCTAGGCCCTAGATGTCACATTTGGATTATCTGTAACACCCAGTTTCCCAGAATGAGGGTAATTTTAAAATTTTGTATTTTAAGTTATTTAATTATAATATTTAATTAATAATATGATTTTTGGTAATTTTTAATTATTTTTAAACTAATTAAATCATGACTTATGATTTTGGTGTTTGACTAGTGTAACCCTGGAGACTGTTGACCTAGAGCCTACCCATGTGATTAGGATGTTTGATTAGTACATTTTAGCCTAGAGGATATTTTGGTCATTTTAGGATTTATTGGAATTTTTGGGAATTTTTAGAATTTATTTTGGAATTGTTTGAATGAGGGTTGACTAGGTTGACTTTGACTAGCTTTGACTTTGTGACCTAACCCTAGTTGAGTTGGACTTGGCTAGTTATGAGATCCTAGGTTAAGTTAAGTTAACCATACTCTAGTTAGGGAAACCAATTAAGAATATTGAGTTTTGAATGGAAAGATTTGACCACAAGTCATGACTTGTGATTTTTAAGTCATTTGTTTTATGACTAAGCCCAAAGCCCATTAGCCAAGTGCCCAACCCTAACCCTAACATTTTGTCCAGCCACTTAACCCTCTTTGGGATTCCCCCTTATAAATATTCTCTTAGAATTAGGGCTAGCCTCTAAGGAAGAACAAGCTTTAGGAAGAGGTAATGTCCCTACTTCAAAAATCTCTAGAAAATCCATTTTAGCTCATTTTTTCCCCAAACAAATTGCAATAGGTTTTAATTTTAGTATTCTTGCTGTTGTTACATTTTATTCTCATATTCAAATCAATTTGGAGGAGTTTGACTCTCAAGAGGAACCTCTCTCTTTAGAGCTTTTTGGAGATTTTGATACATAGAGGTAACTTCCTATTTTCACCATGAAATTCTAGTTTTATTGCATTTCTAGGGAACCCTAGGCCTAACCTAACTGTAGGAATAGGAAACCCTAAAATTTGGGTCCATTTCGTGTCCTATTTGGACACGTATCAGTGTCCCTATGCATGTGTTTGTGAAAATGCCACAAAGAAAGTTTTTGTGTTATTTTCGAAATCTATTTGAATAGGAAATTAGTTTTTGAGGTTACTTATGCATTTCTGTTGGACTGGGGGTATCCCTGTGTCGCATCGTATCGGATTCGACACGTGCACACGCGGGTGCGCATGCGCGCGCGGGGCTGTGCGCGTGTCCTGCTGTACGGGGGCTCCACAGGACACAATACTTGAGCAGTTGACACGAGATTTGACACAGCCCTTGGGGCACTCACTGACACGCCACGTGTCAAATTTCAGGGGCCCACGTGACGTGTCAAGCGAGTTATCCACGTTGCACTGGTCGGGGCTGACAGTGCAGTCGGGAATTTATTGACACTGATACGGTCTTCGTATCACTCATTGACACGACTTGGACACGGGTTAGCTAGCCTATTGGGTAGCCCTATAGGTAGTCTACCTAGGGTGATGTGCACGAGTCCTAGGTTAGACTGTGTCGTGTGCACGACACGCGTGCACACGTGTACGATACAGCGCACTGAAACAGTGCCTGTGTGCACTGTTTCGAGTATTGAACCACTTGGACACGTTTGTGTCCACTTTGGTGGACACGAACATGTTGTATGACACATATACACTGTGTATAAACATTACCAACCATTGGGTTGTCGTATTGATGTGTTTTGAGATTGAAATTTCGAATTCCCTATCATTCTCTTTATTTTTCTCTGATACTTTTCTGAATGATATTTCTGAACATTTACCTTCCTGATTTCGAATTGTTTTTATACTGATAGATGCTATTAATTGTAAGAATAGATTCACCTACATGTTAAGGGATGGTGTACATGATTACTTGTGGTTTTGTGATGGCTTTAGGGTCGAATCTCAGCTTTTCCCCATAGGGACTGATACTTTGATACTATGTGACTGAAATGAGATTTGAATGTAGAAAAGAAAAAAATTGAGATTTTGATATGAACCTTGGGTTTCATTTGATCCTGGGATTAGAACTTGAATTGAGAATGTATATGTTTAAGTAACAGTCAAGGTTCTAATTCGAATTTCTGTTCAAAAGAAAAGTTTACTGATACTCATTAAATTGGTTTTGTTTTTTTTATTGAACTCAAGTTTTGGAATTTATACCTAAAGAAAGACTGAAATTCCTATAATGTAACAAAATCTGAGAATGGCATTGGTTTAAACTTGCATTGTAAGGTATTGGTTCCCTATGAACTTCTAAGGTTTCATTTCAGTTTACTGAAACTGAATTCAGTTTTCTGTTCGATTTGATTTTTCCTATTTTTCCTTGCAGTTTAGATTTGGACTGTTTAGATGGTTGATTGGGTTCCTTGGGAAGTTGAATTCTGGGGATTAGTTATGGCTGAAAAAAAATTGAGAATTCATGAACTGTTTTGAGTGATTCATTCTGTAAACTGAGGGTGGGATAGCTGTTTGAAAAAAAACTGGGAAATAGGGTTGCCCTATCTAAACTGTGAACCTTTTTTCCTTCCTATTCTCTGTTCAGCCCATGCCTCACTCATCATACACTCTTTCACTCACTGATTTATTCATTCTCTAACACACTTTTACAGTTACACCCACACACACATCTTTCACTCTTTAACACACACACTATCACTCTCATGACACCATGCCACACACTCATTTTTTTCCATTGACACATGCCATGCCTCACATCACTCTCACTAGCACACACACTCACATACACCCATGTATCACCACACACATGAACCCCCCTTTATACATATGTATATGTTTATATGTATTAGCATGATGTTGTATGGTTTACACATTAGCCTATGGTTATATATGATATATATAATGTATATATATAGTAGTGTGTTATGTAACTATATGTATGTACCTCGTATCTATGAGTATATATATATTATATATATATACTTGGTGTGTCATTAGGGTTTGTGTTTGATTGATAGGGTAGGTTCTATAGCTTTGTATGGTAAAATAGCCTTGTAATGATATGTGTTAGCTAGTTTAGCCTAGTTTAGACTGGGTTAGACTAGTTAGGCCTAGTATAGGCTAATGTAGCCTAGTATAGACTAGTTTAGACTTGATAGCCTAGTTTAGACCTAGTTTGACCTAGTTGACCTAGTTTGACTTCTAGGGATGACCAGAGTTGACCAAGAGTTGACTTTGGCCTAGATTGACCTAGATTCATGTAGAATGCATAGTAGAACTTCATTTTACTATTTTAGACTTGTTGTGACATGTACTGTTCTATAGGAGACAGACACCACTCCTCGGACAGTGTATTCTCTTCAGACACTCAGGCTATCAGGCGAGTACATTCTCTAACCATTTTATACTTGTGTGGATTTACATTCTTGCTCTAGATTACTGTACTTGATGCTGACACGACTGTTATCACGGATTGGTACTATATGTATCTTCTTTTGAGATGTTATCTCCTTGTATTCACTAAATACATATTGTGACGTGCGTTTTACTTCCATATTGTATTTATTGAATACCCATATCCTTGTATACTCATTGTGCATATTGTACTCTCATTATCACATAAGCCCCAGGGATAGACCATTGTACACTATTGTATAACATTGTACATCCATTGTATAACATTGTACACTATTGTATAAGATAACGTAACTGGAGTAGATCCTTGTGTATTGATTGGGAAGAGGGAGTAGAATTGGTTATGTACTCAAATCCTATTGTACAACATTGTATAACTATTGTATATGTCTATTGTACACCCACGTACAATGGAGTTACCATTGCATTTTCCTAGCTCGTTTACATAACCAGATTGTACTCTAAAATTACATGTTCCTTACAGTTCTTACTTATCATATTTAGATATTTCCTGTTATCAAATCCCTACTGTTTTTCATATATCTTCTTCTTTCAGCGTTTCATGTACTTTACTCTATTGCATGCTTTATATTTCCTAACTCGATATGAACTGCGTGAGATGTTTTGTGCTCGCTCCCGTCCTGACTGGACCTGTTGAAAATATTATAGAGGATGAGGATGAGGCCTGCATAGACACTTACTATGGGACAGCTGTAGATGACATGTGTGATCCAGATTTCCAGCCTGATCCACTAGCTTAGAGACTGAGGCTCCCTAGTCTAGGTTTACTATTTCTGTCTTCTGAGATCTGATTGTATATATTCTTTCTTTTTCAGTATTAGAGACTTGTATTTGAGTTGGATGTTCTGTTTTGTATGGCAGCAGACACTTAGTCTCTCTCTCTGATTGTATCCTGTGGATCTTTTTATTCCAGTATCTATCTATCTTTTATTTTTATCATTCTGCCTTAGATGTGATTGAGACTGTATATTGTTATGTCACCTCCATTCGGAGTATATATACTGTACAGGTACCTTTATATTGTTAGATGATTGACCTAGGACAGCGTTCTACCGCCGACACTGCGGCGTAGGCTGGGCGTTGTTACGTTCTCGTACCCTCACAGTGGGTGCGGGTCGTGACACTACCTCCTCATTTTTGTGACAAACGGTGATGTCGGCGGTGGTGACGGTGATGTCGGTGGTAGGGACGGCAGAGGTGGCGGTGATGTCGGCGGTGGTGACGGCAGCAGCGGTGGTGATGGTAGTGGTGGTGGTGTCGGTAGTGGTGCCGGTGTCGGTGGTGGTGGTGGCGGCGTTGATGACCGCTATGGTTAGGATTTTGGGGAGGAGGTGACGGCTAGGATTTTTTGTGGCTTTAATACCATGTTGTAATTGAGTGATTTTATTGATTGAGTCAGCTTTATATAGCCTTTACATGATGGAATATCCAATAGAATATTCTGTGGCATATTCTGGCATCCCAAATATGTTTTCAGGATATTCCCATACTAAATATAACATATTCTCATACTAAATATACCAACACCAAATATGTCTTCAGGATATTCCTATACTAAATATAACATATTTCCATACTAAACATACCAAGAAGAACTGCCAAAATTTTGGCAGTCCCAACAATGAACGAGGACGACTTGTAGTGTCCCGTCCCTACATCGTGTCCCGTACTCCGTCCACGGGGTGCACGAGAAAGGAACACTGTCACTATCAATTCGGTCGGAACCGATAGGTCGAGATCGATCGAATCGATCGAACGAAAACGGTTGAATTAAGATCCATTTTCCGTTATGGAATGGCTTCTTCGGAACCAACGTCCCATATTCAGCGGGTTGCGCCTCAAGGATTGACTCTGCGGCTGAGTCGGGTGAGACATCCCGTTGCTCTGCTTTTCACGCCGCTTGCGTTGGTTTTGGCTTTGTTTTCTGAATGCGTTTTCGTGAATATTTTCGATGGTTTTCATGGCTTGCATTTCGAACTCACATTTCCTATCGAACTTCTTGAATAATGCAGTGTTCTAATCGGTTGCTTGTGCGATTTCAGGTAATCGCGTAGGCGACGTCTAGCGCGACCAACAAGTTCTCTCGTCTGAAGTAAACTCAAGGTGAGTGGCTGACCCTTCTCTTCTCGACCCCCTTCCTAGGTAAATCGATAATGTTGTTGCGAATGAAAGGATAAATGCAAGAGCACGAACATGGGAAAATGATTGAATTTTCAAAGAGAATGTAGGCTATGTCTAAATAACTAAAAGAGAAATATGTCTTTGCACAATTATGGACAACTTGTCGACAAGACGATAGTTTCCTCGAGCGGCAACCCAGGGCCACGGGACCGTTTTGGCCTAGGAGGAAACAGGATATAGTCGTGCATAAGGTTTCAGCACAGGTTAAGCGGGGACTTGCAACAGAACTAGCTACTTGCGTTAAAAGGACCCCGATTAACAAAGCTATACGTACATGATGGCTTGTGATGCCAGTGACCAATCACACGTGATATTGCACTTAGTATAAAAATGATAACAATTGACAGGGAAGAACATGGTAAATTTTATAAGGCGCGGCGCGGTCCGCCGCGGATAAGTTTTAACGTAAATTTCATTGCTTGTTATATGCTTGTTAAAATTCATTAGGATGGATATAAACATTCATACATTAAGTCATATAAACTCTTCAACCAAATGAGAGCTTGGAACTTAAATAGCCACGTACCAGTACAAAGTGTAATGTACTGATCCTCGCTCTCCATGCAGGTACCCCGAACCACGAAGGGCGTGCCGCTTAAATCTCAAGGCGGCGTAGACACTTTTGAAGCCTCGTCCGCGTGTGAAGGCTTGTGTTCGGAAATCCTTTTGAAGACTCTGCACTCAGTACAAAGAAGAATAGATGGCGACTCGGCTTCCCTCGATCGCAGGTAGAAAGTGTAACTATTTTGCTTGTAAAAAAAGGATGTAATATATGGAATGACTATCTCATCAGCGTTCGTTTTGTAAGTCGAGTCATGTTGTAGCCCGCACGGCAATTGTAATGGAGTCAATGTAAATGAAATGTTAATATCAATGAAAAGTATACTTCTATTTCAAATGTGTCAATCAATTTCTCTGCGTACTCTAACTTGATGTTGTGTTTCGGATGACCTTACGACTACGCCTTGTGCGATCGCAACTTAGGTTCGCACGGCATCACGCCCGGGGGACGACTATCGATTCTACGGAATCGGGGCATGACACGGCTAAATTTCACCAGTCCCAGTGTATAGCCATGACTGTCAAAAATTTTCTAGTCCCAGCAATGCATGACTATTGCCGAAAATTTGTTAGTTCTAGTGTATAGCTTCACATGAAGCTTTAGTAGCTTCGCAAGAAGCTTATGCAACTTCGCAGGAAGATATTACAGTCACAGAGTGACTAAGCCTGCTCTCAAACAAGACTTTTCTATGCTTGCGCACTAAGATAGTGCTCGGATGGCCCTGAAAAATTGTTTGATCGAACTTTTGTTGGTCGAACTCGACGACCGATATTTTGGCAGTAGACCCAAGAGTCTTGATGCCGGATTATGACACAATTTTCTCGTCGGTAGAGAAGGAGTCCCTAGTAAAATCGTCATTTATTTTTTGCACAAATTTTGAACGATGGAAAGCTTATAATAATTTGCACACAAATTGCAACTCTTCAAAAAGGACTTACATTGAATATCTATAATTGTAAATTTCTGGAAGTGTGCCGGTGGAAGTCTAATTAGCGTGCGAATACTTCGTTCCGTTAATGATTCGAACTCAAGACTCGATCTAATTCTTCTTTTCTATGGTTGTAGTGCCATATTCTCGTCGCGGAGAACGGTGAAGGCTGGTGGCTGGAATGGCCAGTGGAATCAGATAATGGAAAAATCTTGTCGGTATCGATTGATCGGGATAAGCAAATTGAGACCATTTTCTCTTTATGGATTGGATTATTTATAATTTTGTCGAATACATAGTGAATCATCTCTTGGAGAATGAACTCTAAATAAGAATCTTTTCCTTAAAACCTATATAATATTTGGTTTTTGATGTTACTTTCGTTGCTGGTCTTATGATGCATTTTCGTAGATTTTTTTATGAATGTTTTCAGTGCTTGCTTTCACTGTCTTCGCATTCATATCGAATTTCTAAGAGAAAGAGAAGAATAGCTCTGAATTGTTGTTAGTGCAAATACAGGTGAACAAGTTGTTGGAAAAGAAGCACAGAAATCTTTTTTCCAAACTAGAGAGTACCTGCGAGAGAACCGAGCAATACAACGCATGAATCAAACACCAAACACAATCCACGTAGACACAGAGAATTTTTGACGTAGAAAATCCTTGCAGAAAAAAAAACCACGGGATGATCGGAGTCCAACCCGTAGAAGCCTTCACTAATGAAATAAAGAAGTACAGCCTCTACAAACTTCTCCCGATCCAATACGGATTCCCACAACACTTGAAAGCAAGAACAATGATTATAAGGCTACGAAGAACAAAGACGACGAGTAGAGATTACCCGAATATGATTTTCTTTCGAAAACGGCCTTCATTCCTCCTTTCTCTCCCAAAGTTGCAATGGCACTCTTGCCTCTTTTTTCTCTCTTGTGTGTGTTACGTATGTGATTAGGGTTAGAAAAAATCATATGCAAACACCATAATCCTGCAACAAAACCTAGACCATAGGATACGATCCAACGGTGATTAAATCATCCTAAAATCTACTTCAGCCCGACAACACAAAGTTCGGACAGAACTCTGTGTTTTTGTCACAGAACCATTCTGGAACCAAGGGGGCAGAGTTCGGGCCGAACTCTGCCTCCCCTGTTCCAGTATGCCATATGTTGGCTCCCGAGTTTTTCTGTCGACTCCGAATGGCCTCGTCACCTCCCCGAGCTTCTCTGACACACAGACGACGCTCGTCGCACTCCAAGATCTTCTCCACATAGTTTGGGAACCCCACCCACTCCAATAAATCTCTCCCTTCACAACTAGGTGTAGAAACTCGTCATCCCGACAATCCGCCTACAGTACTCAAACTTCTTCCTTGGTAGAACTTTCGTGAGCATGTCTGCTCTATTGTTATCAGTATGAACCTTCTCAAGCATCGCGTCCTTCTTCTCAACCATATTCTGTATCCAATGATATCGAGTCTCGATGTGCTTCGACCGACTATGAAATGTCTGGTTCTTCACAAGATGAATAGCACTCTAACTGTCGTAAAGCAAAGTATACTGCTCTAGCTTCAGCTCCATTTTTTGTAACAGCTTTTTCATCCACAGCAACTCCTTGCAAGACTCCATCGCCGCAATGTACTCTGCCTCTGTTGTCGACAAGGCAACACACTTCTGCAATCGCGACTGCCACGATACCGCTCCACCAGCAAACATCATCACATAGCCCAAAGTCGATCGTCTTGTATCTACATCTCTAGCCATATCAGCGTCGGTATACCCAAGCAGCTTCAGCTCGTCACCACCAAAAGAGTCTCCAATCGGCAGTGCCCTGAAGATATCGTAGAATCCACTTGACCGCACTCCAATGTATTATTCCAGGATTTGAAAGATACCTGCTAATTGTGCCAACTGCGTGAGCGATGTCTGGCCTCATATACACCATATAGCATACATAAGGCTTTCCACAGCTGAGGCATATGGAACCCGCTCTATATTTTTATTTTCGTCCTCGGTAGATGGACACTGCTCCTCAGTTAACTTAAAGTGAGCCACAAGGGGGCAACTCACTTTCTTTGACCCGTCAATTCTGAAACGTTGAAGTACCCGGTGAATGTACTTCTTTTGGGACAAGTGTAGCAGTTTGAACTCTCTCTCTCTCTCTCTCTCTCTCTCTCTCTCTCTCTCGGCTGATCTTCATACCAAGAATAATCTTTGTTGTGCCCAAATCCTTCATAGAGAAGGCCGCGCCCAGTTGGCGCTTCAACTCCGCTATCCTAGTGGCATTTCGACCCACTAATAGTATGTCATCAACATAGAGCAATAAAATAATAAAATCATCCTCGACAAAGTACCTCACAAATACACAATGGTCCGACGTCGTCCGTGCATAACTATACTCTCCCATAAATGACTCAAACTTCCTGTACCACTGTCTCAGAGCTTGCTTCAGACCATACAAACTCTTCCTCAACAGGCAGACCAAATGTGACTTGTCCTTCTCACAGAATCCCTCTGGCTACTCCATGTATAACTCCTCCTCAAGATCACCATGGAGGAATGTCATCTTCACATCCATCTGCTCGACCTCCAAGTCGAAACTGGCTGCCAATGCTAGCACCACCCGAATAGACGACTACTTGACGACTGGCGAAAAGATCTCATCATAATCCACGCCTTTCCGCTGACCGTAGCCTTTAACTACCAGCCTCGCTTTGTATCGAGGGCGAGTAGCATCATCCGTCTGCTTCACTCTAAACATTCATCGATTCTTTAAATCCTTGGCAACCGTACCAGATCGTAACTAGAATTGGCATATAAGGAACCCATCTCCTCCTGTATAGCCTGCATCCACTCCTACCTTTGTTCGTCTTCCATAGCCTCTGCAAAACTTTCGGGCTCTCTCCCGTCAGTCAGTAGCACATACTCATCCGGTGAGTATCTCGTAGATGGTCGACGCTCTCTGTCGCTCCTTCTCAAAGGAGCCACTGGTGCTGGCTGTATACCAACAGCCTCCTCACCTTCAGGAACTACCTCCCCGGCATACATATCCTCCTGTAGGATACCCTGACCACCATCAGTAGGCTGATGATCAAGGTTGGGAGCAACTCCATGTACTGGCTCCCCCATAACTGGATCCTCTGCGATGTCCTTTAGAAACTGCTCGAAGTGAAATAACTCTAACTCAGGCAATTCCTCAGCCTGAGAAGGTGTCTCAGAATCATGAGTGTTGGTCATGGTCTAATCCTCGATGAATACCACGTCACTGCTTCTGTAGAGCTTTCTTTCCACTGGGTCGTAGATTCTATAGCCAAACTCATCCCGACCATAGCCGACAAAGATGCACCGCCTAGTCTTCGGCTCAAGTTTGGACCTCTCATCCTTCGGTACATGCACGAAGACCTTACAACCAAACACTCGCAAGTGATTGTATGACGGCTCTTTGCCATATCATACTTTGTTAGGCACATCACCCTGCAAAGGAGCACTAAGAGATAAATTAATAACATAAGCAGCTGTGAGAAGAGCCTCACCCCAATAACTGTCTAGCAAATTTGCTTCTGACGGTAAACACCGCACCCTCTCCATCAGTATCATGTTCATGCGCTCTGCTACACCATTGAGCTGAGGTGTCTTAGGCGGAGTCTTCTGGTGTCGTATCCCTTGCTCTTTGCAATAAGCATCAAAGGGACCAATGTATCCGCCGTCGTTGTTGGACCGAACACACAATAACTTCTTGTCCGTCTCTCTTTCAACAGAGGCCTGAAACTCTTTAAAAGTGGGCAGCACCTCATCCTTGGTCTTTAAGGCATAGACCCAAATCTTCCTAGAATAGTCATCAATAAAAGTTATAAAGTAAGAAGTACCACCAATAGATTTTACCTTTATAGGACCGCAGACATCCGAGTGAATCAACTCAAGCAACGTCGGCTTCCTTGAACTTGGGTGTCACGCTCCGCTCCCGTAGGAACGATCGTCCTCGCTAAGGCGTGATGCCGCACGAGCCTAGATTGCGCTCGTGCAAGACAGTTTCATAACAGCCGATAAGTGGCGGCGACGGGGTCGTCGCACAGAAGTTCCAAGCAGAAATATTGAAAAATGCAGCAGAAATTTAAAGGCAACACATAAGATGTTCAAAAGTACTCTTTATTGATATTGAACAATGATATTACAATGGGCGCAAGGCCTTGATTACAAGTCTCTCTCTCATTTTACAAGTCTCTCTGCTCTCACTCATCTCTCGATTACAATGCTTGAGCCAGCGGAAGCTTCGGAAGGCAATGTCCATACATTATGTCTCGTATAAGTCTTTGACTCCACGCGGCCACACGGTTTGAATTGCCAAGAAACTCCGTGCCTCGACACATCCAAGCGAGCTCCACGCCACGAGCTTCTATCTGTGCCTGCACATGAAAACTGTGTGGGTGTCAGTACTCATCTGTACTGGTGGAGTGAGCTCCTCGCACACCCATACATAACCGACACGTTCATTTACTTTGTGCAATACAAGTCCCTTTACGATTGTCTTTCTAGTCTTGCCTTAGGATCAATTTTAAGACTATGATGCCTGACCAACCCGATGTGCCATGACATGGTCGTGCTATGATGCCAACGTATATTTCGATTGAGGCAGTACCTCATCGCTTATGTACTTGACCGAACTTCAACTCGGGACGGCAGGGTCGTGCCATACTCTATTCATGACTTCAACATTCTCGAGACAGTGCTTCGTCGAGAAGCAACTTATACGAACTCGGCCATTCCAAGACTTTCACTTAAACTCAAGTGCCTCTAGACCAATTCTCGTGCCAACGACGTCAAAGGGGGATGACTCGCGCAGGTCGTGCCTCTAGACCATGCTTAGACTTGTTCGTGCTTCAAGATTGAGGTCGTGCCTCGCTAACTTATCAAGACTTATCCATGCTACCGCCTTATGGCCTTCTTGTTCGACTCATAAACCAACTTAGACAAGACTTGTCAAACCTAGTATTAATATCATGAACATCCCGACGCCAAGTATCGTGCCAAGCACGGTGCCTATGCTGCAGCCCAATCTTAGGACCAGATATTGTGTTACCAACTAGACCTGCATTCAAGTTCTAGACCCAATCCAAAGGCATACACGCGGTTTTTCGCTATTCTGCCGACCCATCTACATGAGTGGTAAATAGCAATGTCAAGCTATCTTGGACTCGGCTCAGGAAATTCGGTCCGTCCTTCTACGGGTAGCTAGCCCCGGAAGCGCCGAATCTCCCATGCGGTTATCCGGCATCCTGCTTTGAGCCGCCTCGCTTCCCCCGGGCCGACATGATCTCGGCGCCCCGGCGATCATTCGAGAAGACTACACCTTGTCGACAAGTTGTCCAATGACCATGCAGACTCAACTCAATCTATCCAGTCCTTTCTTATTTATGACCATGTTTTCCATCTTTCTATCGAGACTCCCAAGTAGCGGGACCGATCTCGTTTGCGAGACTTAACGAGACTCCCAAGGAGCGGGACCGATCTCGTGTATGAGACTGTTCGAGACTTAGCGAAACTCCCAAGTAGCGGGACCGATCTCGTGTGCGAGACTTATCGAGACTTATCGAGACTCCCAAGTAGCGGGACCGATCTCGGCGACAACCAATCGTGGGGACTTCCTTTGACCGTGGCATGCTTTTCACTAAACCGACCGTGGCTCGTGCCTTAGAAAGGCCTGGTTCTCTAGGCGATGCTATCGCTCAAGTCATATACTTTATACGACGAGCCTTATCATCGATGGACTATGCGACTTGACAACCGCAGATAGAGTAGGACAGTGCTTGAAATGGCTTCGATAGCCCAGCACGACACTTGTCTAACTTATTTGGGCAACGAATCGACGAGCAAAGGCTACACCGAGCTACGAATCGAGGGAACGTGCCGTGCACGCGTTCGACTTGAACAATCAAGTTCTCGGGTGCCTAGACTTAAGCCAACAAGCCGTGCAAGACGACTTAACCCACGGAACATGCGAAGGCTATGCCAAGCCTTGGACGAAGGGACCGTGCATGCTTTTATCAAGCATTCATGCGGGCGACGCCTATGACTTAGGCTAATTCAAACGTTGGGACTAAACGACGGGACCGTGCATGCTTTATCAAGCATTCACGCAGGCGACGCCTATGACTTAGGCTAATTCGAGTGTCGTGGCAACTTATCAACTTAGGCCAACTTCCTTCTCCCAAACCACGGTATGAAGGACCGAGTATCATTTGAAAGCACGCTGAGCTGATTTCTAAGCAGACCGTGGGACCATTTTTCATGTTCTAAGACATTTAGACCCGTCGGGATTATTCTCTTAGCTATGTGGATGTGTCTATTTTATTAACAAGTCTAACTTGTGCAAGTTGAAAACATGCGAGTTATTAAGTGAAGGCTAAGATGGGGCAAGTTCACCGAAACTACCCCACCTGAGCGAGGAGTCACCTCGACCGAGCGAGCCTTCGAGCAGCCGTTACAAGGCTAGATCCGAACGCCGTCGGCGTTTCGATTCCTCCGATTGACTTTGCGGAACGGGGCACTACAACATACACCACTCAGAACAAGTCTCATCCTCGAGACTTTCCTGAAGGCTTGCCATCCTACCATTTCTATGGCCAAAACTTAATCGTGCCTAGACACGGGACTATAACGGTCGAGCGAGGTATGCCATAATTTATCGTACACACTCCGCCTACGTATTTCTTTGATTCCGAGCCACGCTCGCACTAGTATCAATTTTTCTTTAACATGATTCCAATTTCTCGACACTCTTCCATTCCTCAAGTCATACTTGAACTCAACGTATCACTTGGCTGGATCGTGCACGCATTCCAGGTGTCTCCCCAAAATACATGTATTCAGCCAAGCCGCATGATAGAGAATTCGTCATTCTCACTCGAGTCGTATCGTGCACATACTCAGGCGTCCCTGAAATATATGTATGTCAGTCGAATCTCGTGAAGGGTATTCCTATATTCTTGATTCAGTCTATCCATCCATGCACATCCTCAAGATCAATCTTTTATTGCTAACTCTTAAAACAGGGACGTCTCGCCTAACCGCTAGGCCATTTTTCAAGGCTAAGTCAATATCTGGATTGGAATCATAGTTCTCCAACAATAATGCCAATACTGACCCCAATCCTAGGGTCAAACCAAGTCGATAATACGGGATTTTCTACCCAAGCTCGCGTCACTCAGATTTCTAAACATCGAACACGATCACCTAATTCGCATCAAGGCACGCGTTGCGCATATTCGAATCCATTCAATTCACCAATTCTAACCAATTCATGTATTCGATCACAAGGTCGTCTAGCTCGACAATACGTTGTGCCCCAATCTCACGTGAGTCCGATTATCCACGGTGGTTCATGAATCACCATGCCACGATCCCGTAGAATAATCATTCTCATTGGGGCGTAACTCTTGTTTGAGTCTAGACTAATTCATTCTCGATACGAGGATTGGACCTACTCAATCCTCAAGTTCAATTAATCAAGCACACGAAGTCATTCTTGAGTCCACATTCGCGTCAAACCACAAGTCGAAGCAATTATATTGCCATGTCGTGCAAGTTCGATCACCCCCGCTGTATGAATCACCATACCAGCGCACATGCGGAGTGATCGCTCTAATCTGCGTGACGCATATGCGAGACTGGAGTTGCGCTTGTATAAGACAAGAATGTCAACGTTGTGGTTTATCGACGAAGCAAATCCAAACATTTTATTTTTCTCCAAGCCAAGATCTCAGTTCGATAGTCTGTTTGTCATTCGTTCAACTAGAAAATCCTCGAGCCAAGTCTATCTTTTTCTACGACACGTTTCAATATCCCGAGCATAGCAACCATTGGAACAATGACATCTTGCACGATCATCGTTCCTCGAATCAGAGTGCCCCCGAGTTATCGTACATCGATCTTTGATACGCCTCAATACCATCGATGATGTATGTAACCTAACGATCTTTCTTTGTAATGAACTCCGAGTCGTGTAACTGATGCTATTGTCCGAGTTGGATATTCCACAATCTTCTCGATATTCAAGATCAAGTTCGGTCGCTATTCCTCAAGCTAGTTTCAAGATCGTTGTCCAAAACTCAAGTCACATTTCATTTGACTCAATCCGAAATCGTACGTGCGATCCTCTAGATCTCCTCGATCAAGACATTCACCTGTTTCATCATTTCGAATCATTTTCTAACTCGCGTTGTCCATTCACAAGTTATCCAAACGATATCTCGTTTGGGACATTCGAAGTCACGACCAACTAAGTATGACGCATTCTAAGGCTTTGCGAGATCGCATCGCCTCGCCGACATACTCGTTCTCACGTTTAATCCTTAATTTTGCTCGAATGATTTCCAACACAAACCATACACCACTTAGGATTCGATCTATCAGATCTAGTCCAAATCACGTTCGCGTTATTTGCTAAAATATCTTTCAGATTCGTTCGACGAATCTCTAGCGTAATCGCTCACGACGCACTAAGTCGTTCGTATTATTCCTCAAAATCTAATCCAATCTTTCGTGTATGCCTAAGCGTTAGTTCGATAGCGTTCCTATCGATATACACTCTAAGTGTATCTTCGTTCCCAACCGAGCGATACTCAATATCGCTCGCAACCCGTTTGCACCATAAAGTCTAGGTGCGCGACACGCGGCACAACTTAGGCAAAAGGCCGTGTGCATAGCTATCCCATACGGACTATATTCGAGTTTGCATGCTCACTTGCTAAGGTCGATGTCGGACTAGTTAGGCACGCACACGACTTGCTAACTTTTAGCACGAGTTTTCTATCAAGTCAAGTTGACACCGTTTGGCATAAAGGTCATCGCCTATCAATGCGTTCAGCGATGGTCTACCGATGCGTTCGATCGAACGCTTGTACGAGCTTTTGAAAATATTTAGACTTATTGTATAGACATGCCGAGGGACATTTGAGAGAGAGCGCACACTTCTTTTTCTATGATCGTCATCGCTAAGGCGTGATGTCGCACGAGCCTAGATTGCGCTCGTGCAAGGCAGTTTCATAACGACCGATTACAGCGACGGCGACGGGGTCGTCGCACAGAAGTCCCAAGCAAAAACATTGAAACATGCAGCGGAAATTTAAAGGCAACACACAAGATGTTCAAAAGTACTCTTTATTGATATTGAACAATGATATTACAATGGGCGCAAGGCATTGATTACATGTCTCTCATGCTTACTTTTCTCTCATTTTACAAGTCTCTCTGCTCTCACTCATCTCTCGATTACAATGCTTGAGCCAGCGGAAGCTTCGGAAGGCAATGTCCATACATTATGTCCCGTATAAGTCTTTGATTCCATGCGGCCGCATGCTTTGAATCGCCAAGGAACTCCGTGCCTCGACGCATCCAAGCGAGCTCCGCGCCACGAGCTTCTATCTGTGCCTGCACATGAAACTGTATGGGTGTCAGTACTCAACTGTACTGGTGGAATGAGCTCATCGCCCACCCATAAATAACCGACATGTTCATTTACTTTGTGCAATATAAGTTCCTTTACGATTGTCTTTCTAGTCTTGCCGTAGGATCAATTTTAAGACTACGACGCCTGACCAACCCGATGTGCCATGACATGGTCGTGCTATGATGCCAACGTATATTTCGATCGAGGCAGTGCCTCATCGCTTATGTACTTGACCGAACTTCAACTCGGGACGGCAGGGTCGTGCCATACTCTATTCATGACTTCAACATTCTCGAGACAGTGCTTCGTCGAGATGCAACTTATACGAACTCGGCCGTGCCAAGACTTTCACTTAAACTCAAGTGCCTCTAGACCAATTCTCGTGCCAACGACGTCAAAGGGGGACGACTCGCGCAGGTCGTGCCTCTAGACCTTGCTTAGACTTGTTCGTGCTTCAAGATTGAGGCCGTACCTCGCTAACTTATCAAGACTTATCCATGCTACCGCCTTGCGGCCTTCCTGTTCGACTCATAAACCAACTTAGACAAGACTTGTCAAACCTAGTGTTAATATCATGAACATCCCGACGCCAAGTATCGTGCCAAGTACAGTGCCTATGCTGCAGCCCAATCTTAGGCCTAGACATTGTGTTACCGACTAGACCTACATTCAAGTTTTAGACCCAATCCAAAGGCATACACGCGGTTTGCCGCTATTCTGCCGACCCATCTACATGAGTGGTCACTAGCAATGTCAAGTTATCTTGGACTCGGCTCAGGGAATTTGGTCCGCCCTTCCATGGGTAGCTAGCCCCGGAAGCGTCGAATCTCCCATGCGGTTATCCGGCATCCTGCTTTGAGCCGCCTCGCTTCCCCCGGGCCGACATGATCCCGGCGCCCCGGCGATAATTCGAGATGACTACACATTGTCGACAAGTTGTCCAATGACCATGCAGACTCAACTCAATCTATCCAGTCCTTCCTTATTCATGACCATGCTTTCTATCTTTCTATCGAGACTCCCAAGTAGCGGGACTGATCTCGTGTGTGTGACTTAATCGAGACTTAGCTAGACTCCCAAGTAGCGGGACCGATCTCGCGTGCTTGCTTATCCAGACTTATCGAGACTCCCAAGTAGCGGGACCGATCTCGTGTATGAGACTGTTTGACACTTAGCGAGACTCCCAAGTAGCGGGACCGATCTTGTGTGCGAGACTTATCGAGACTTATCGAGACTCCCAAGTAGCGGGACCGATCTCGACGATTACCAGTCGCGGGGACTTTCTTTGACCGTGGCAAGCTTTTCACTAAACCGACCGTGGCTCGTGCCTTAGATAGGCCTGGTTCTCTAGGCGACGCTATCGCTCAAGTCATATACTTTATACGACGAGCCTTGTCATCGAGGGACTACGCGACATGACAACCGCAGATAGAGCGGAAAGTGCTAGAAATGGCTTCGATAGCCCAGCACGACTCTTGTCTAACTTATTCGGGCAACGAATCGACGAGCAAAGGCTACGCCGAGCTACGAATCAAGGGAACGTGTCGTGCACGCGTTCGACTTGAACAATCAAGTTCTCGAGTGCCTAGACTTAAGCCAACAAGCCGTACAAGACGACTTAACCCACGGAACATGCGAAGGCTATGCCAAGCCTTGGACGAAGGGACCGTGCATGCTTTTATCAAGCATTCATGCGGGTGACGCCTATGACTTAGGCTAATTCGAGCGTTGGGACTAAACGACGGGACCGTGCATGCTTTATCAAGCATTCACGCAGGCGACACCTATGACTTAGGCTAATTCGAGTGTCGTGATAACTTATCAACTTAGGCCAACTTCCTTCTCCCAAGCCACGGGATGAAGGACCGAGTGTCATTTGAAAGCACGCTGAGCCGACTTCTAAGCAGACCGTGGGACCATTTTTCATGTTCTAAGACATTTCGACCCGTCGGGATTATTCCCTTAGCTATGTGGATGCGTCTCTTTTATTAACAAGCCTAACTTGTGCAAGTTAAAAACATGCGAGTTATTAAGTGAAGGCTAAGATGAGGCAAGTTCACCAAAACTATCCTACCTGAGCGAGGAGTCGCCTCGACCGAGCGAGCCTTCGAGCAGCCGTTGCAAGGCTAGATCCGAACGCCGTCGGCATTTTGATTCCTCCGATTGACTTTACGGGACGGGGCACTACATTGGGTGACTTTAGAAGACACCCTATTTTGCTTCCTAGCTAAGCAGTGCGTGCACTTCTCCAACTTTGTAGACTTGAGCCCTAGAATTACCTTCCTGTTCACCAAGTAGCTCATCCACTTCTCGCTGATATGGCCAAGCCGTCTGTGCCACAACTCGATAGATGCGTCAGAAACTGCGTTCACCTCTTGTGCCCCTATGTGCTCCCCTCCATATAGTAGAAATTGGACTTCTTGCTTCCTCTGACAATCACCATCGAACCTCTGGAAAGCTTCCACTGACCATTTCCGAAGAGACCGAAGAATCCCTCGTCATCCAACCTTCCAACCGATACCAGGTAGAAACGAATACCAGGGGCATGACGAACATCTTTGAGACCAATAACTGCACCCGCCTTCATCTTCAAATTCACATCTCCAATGGCAACCGCCTTCGACACATATCTACTACCCATCTTCAACACTCCACAGTCGCTTGTCGTGTAAGTAAAAAATAGTGCCCTGTTGTGAGATACGTACGCTGAAGTCCCTGAGTCCAGCAGCCAAGAATTGTCATCGCAGGCGACGTTTGTTATAACCTCATCACCTACGACGATCACATCACCTCCATGTATCGAAGCCGCCAATGTAGTGTTCTCATCTTGCTTTCCTTTGTCGCCCTTCTTCTCTATCTTCTGAGCAAAATAGTTCCGTTTGATGCGGCCCTTCTTGCCATAATGGTAACACTCTGAATTCTCGTACTGACCCTTGGACTTCTCTATGCTCTTGTCTCTGCCACCACCTGGACCCCTGCTTTTGCCCCTTCCGTGGCTCTCTGAAACTAGTGCCTCTGAGTGGTGGGATGTGGATGAAGTGCCCCGAGAACGTCTCTGCATATCTTCATTCAGCACCCCCGTTCTTGGCAAACTCCAGACTGACCACGCCTTCAGGAGTAGAAGCGATCATAGATACTCGTACGGTCTCCCACGAGTCTAGCAATATACACAACAGCCATAGTCCCTGAACCTCGTCGTCGAACTTGACTCCCATCGAAGATAGCTGGTCAACTACGCCCTGAAAATCACTCAAGTGATCCGTAATAGACGCCCCATACCGCAGATCCATCATCGTCCGGATCAGGAACAACTTGTTTATCCCGGTCTTCTTCGCGTACAAAGATTCCAGCTTATCCCATAACGTCTTCGCATGCTCAATATTGGCAACGTGGTTGTACACGTTCTCATCAACGAACTGTCTGATATATTCGCACACCTATATGTGCTCGAATTTCCAGTCCTCCTCGGATTTATCAACTGGTCGCTCGGAAGCAAATACGGGAAGATGTAGTTTCTTGACAAACAACAAATCTTTCATCTTGCTCCACCAATAGTGATAGTTGGTGCCGTTCAGGTTCACCATGCACACCGGCTTCGCGTCCATCTCTTCTCTCTAGTTTTTCTGTCAACTCCTAACACCCTTCTGAATTCTAGAACCTGGCTCTGATACCACTTTGTTGGAAAAGAAGCGTGGAAACCTTTCTCCAAACTAGAGAGTACCTACGAGAGAACCGAGCAATACAACGTACGAACCAAACACCAAACACAATCCATGCAGACACAGAGAATTTTTGACATGGATAATCCTTGCGGGAAAAAACCACGGGACGATCGGAGTCCAATCCTGAGAAGCCTTCACTAATGAAATAAAGAAGTACACCCTCAACAAACTTCTCCCGATCCAATACGGATTCCCACAACACTTGGAAGCAAGAACAATGATTACAAGGCTACGAAGAACAAAGACGACGAGTAGAGATTACCCGAACACGATCTTCCTTCAAAAACGAACTTCAATCCCCCTTCTTCTCTCCCAAAGTTGCAATGGCACTCTTGCCTCTTTTTTCTCTTTTGTGTGTGTTACGTATGTGACTAGGGTTAGAAAAAACCATATGTAAATACCCTAATCCTGCAACAAACCTGGACCGTAGGATACGATCCAACGATGATTAAATTACCCTAAAATCTACTTCAGCCCGACAACACAAAGTTTGGGCAGAACTCTGTGTTTTTGTCACAGAACCATTCTGGAACCAAGGGGGCAGAGTTCGGGCCGAACTCTGCCTCCCCTGTTCCAGTATGCAATATGTTGGCTCCCGAGTTTCTCCGTTGATTCCAAATGGCCTCGTCACCTCCCCGAGCTTCTCTGACACACAGACGGGCTCGTCGCACTCCGAGATAGTCTCCACATAGGTTGGGAACCCCACCCACTCCAACACAAGTAAACAAAACTTGACTTCGTATGGAATATCTCTTTTTTCTCGATAATTCACGAACAGGTGAGTGGCTTTAATCCTTCGATCCTTAATCTTCATGCTTAACATATTACTTTGTTATTACGTAGTGTTCTGACCAATAATACCTATCAACCAATCCTAAAAGATAAGTAATCACATTGCTATTAAAATGCTATAATGGAATGATGAATATGTGTATTGTTGTAACGAATGTTGGGACCGTTGAGTAGCCATTTATGGTAAAGTTCTTAGATTTGACAGGTAAAAGCAAAGTCCCAGTATTAGGCAGCTAAAATCCATGTATTGTGTAGTAGGCATTTCGAGCTACAACTTGAGAAAATGTGGTAAGACAGATGAGAACTGTGGCATAACTATCAAGTTTACTATCATGCATTGTATGTTCTTAGCATACATGGTCATACACAACTTGTGCACAAGGTTCACTACCAAAATATATTATTTTAGCGACGGCGCAATTCGTCGTCCATCAGTCGCTAATATCATTTAGCGACGGATGGGCGACGAAAAATAGACTTTTTTTGTCCGTAGGTAAACACCACATCGCTAAAATATTATGTTGCCAAATAGTCGACACTTTGACTTTTCTCCGACATATTTGCGACTGATACATAGTTGACGTTTGTACGACGGTTTGGCGACGAAATATTTTAGCGACATACTCGTGACTGCTCACCGACATTAGCTAATACTCCATAGACGACTAGTTAATTAGCGACGGATAAACGACATCCTAAGCGACGTATTGGCGACTACTCAGCGACGTCACATTTCTTTTCCGACACTCTAAATTGTTCGATACCCAAAGTTGGCGACATCATATTCCATCGTTGAGACGTCGCAATTGCGACGTATTAGTGACGACCTAGCGACGGATTATATGTTTCTGATACTCTTTAACTCTCTGATACTCAATGTTGGCGATGTAACTTGGCGTCGTTGTTTAGTCATCATTCCGTCGAAGGTAGTCGGCATTCCGTCGCCAGAGTACTTAGCAACGTAATTATACGTCACTGTTTAGTCTCCATTTCATCGAAAGTAGTCTACAATTCGTCGACAATATACCTAGCGACGTACAAATCCGTCGCTAGGTAGTCACTAAACTATCCAGAACTACAAAAAAAAAGAAATACATTCCTCATATCAATGCAAACGAACTTGTCGACCACACAGCGCAACCCGTTGTAAAAACACAATCAATATGTAACCCACCCTGTGCAACCCGTTGTAGAACTTTCGTCCAATCGGACCTTCAATGGCACAAACACACGCTGGGAACATACAGTGAGACATAACTAAAAAATATCCATACAACACAAACAAATATCAAATATCAAATATCATCCAAATAAAGTAATACAATGCTAGGAAGATAACATCCATCATAGACAAAGTTTCAACACCAATAAATCAGTACGTACGTAAATATACAACACAAATCAAACTGAAATCCCAACAAACAAAATCAACGATCTGACGGTGGTCCTTGCTCATGCATACGCTCGAGGACGTCAGAAGGAATCTGACTCAACAAGTCAGGCGGTAATGAACTGAGCGACTCTGGTGGAAATAAATCGAGGAGCCTCACTACCACGTCATTAGATAGAATAGGGACGCTAGCAGCAGCGGGAGCAGAGGCACCAGAAGCAGCACCGAACGGAGCGGAAGGACCAGCTATTGTGGCGCTAGCTAGGAACAATGGGAGAAACAGGGACACCAGCATAATAATGTGGTGGTGGCGTGAATGCTACTCATTGTCTCCTAAGGCTCGATATTGTGGGCTACAATGTGGTCATCATCAAAACCATCTGGCGCATCATATCTGGCTATGCCGCAACAGAATACGCTCGATGTGGTCTCGAGTACACTAACAACTGCGATGCCAAAGAGCCGCTGCCATAGACGTGTCCGTCCTTCCCTCTTCCACCTGCGGCCTGTATAGACAGGTCGTTTTTTTGAGCAGCCATGGAAAAGGAAGGCGAGCGAAGACCCAGCGACACCCTCGGTCACCCCATCCGGAGTGGCGCTCTCAGTCTGCAGAGAATGGAACGTAGCCTATGCAATGATCCATATCATTCTAACTTAGAATCTAAATTGCAATACCTAATATTATTGTAACTTATAATGTTAAGTGAAATACTTACAACAGTCTTGCTGGCCTTCTCGTCTACTTAATTATCGTCCTTCCTCCTCTTGTGCGTATAATCAAAAACATCGATGAAGCTGATACTAGAGGGATCTCACCCCCCCCCTCCTTCGCCATCTTCTGTGCCTGTATACGAAACATTAAGGATGTGAATTAGGTTGATAATTAGGTTACTGAACTATATAATGGAAATATTTAAGTACTTAGAGCTTACTAGGTTTCGATGGTGCATAGCAATGGGGATCGATCCCCCAGTATGCAAACTCGCACGAGTACGCGCCTTCTTCCCTTACTCCGACCTCTTCTTGAAAGCAAGAGTCTCGTGCTCCTTCTTCATTCTCCCAAAAATCATCAAAAATTCAGGGCTTCTTGCCCTTCCACAGCCACCCATTTTTGAAAATTATCCTTCGCATCCTGCATATTCTTGCTACAAGCAGCGCGATACGTCTTCTGATCTTCGCATCGTGATTCTCGGGCCACAGTACGTTTTATAACATACAAATTAACAATTTAGATGAATAGATAAGGAAACAATTAATAAATGGAATAATAAAATATACCTTCATCTGGTCAAACCATATATACTGCATAGCAGGCAGCACATCGGAGAATCTAAGGTAAGGGTCGTGGTAGTTCCCCTAATGATTTCTCCAAGTGCTCGAGTAGCACCGAAGGGGAAAAACTACAAAGAAATAACAACAAATTATTTAGTTCAATAAATAAATAAAATATATGAAATTAACTGTATAAGATGAAACATATGAAATTACTTACATCTCGTTGCTCGCGGGCCAAAGCTCCTTCCTAAATTGCCCCTCCGGTCTCTCTGGTTGTGTAGGAGGACCACCCGGTTAGGGGATAGACCGACCACTGGCATCATACTCTAAGTCTTGATACTTTGGGGCCCATCGTGCTCCCGTCTGAGTATCTTCCGTCGGAGTATCCCATCGGATATCTCCTCGGAGTATCTCCCATCGGATATCTCCTCGGAGTATCCTGTCGAAGTGTTTGGTAGACGAACAGACGATGGGATGGGGATCTGCATCAGACGATGACGGGATCGTAGATGCCACTTTGGAGCGCCGGGATGTACGTATGGCACAAATGGCGGAGTGTCTGTGCCTATAGCTGATGGCAGAGTGGAGGTGCCTACGACCGACGAGGCAGTAGGATCACATGATCTAGGAGATAATCTATCCGGGCTGTATAAGGGACTGATCACCACGACCACGACCACGACCACGACTATGACCACCAGCCATCTATGATCACGACAATAGCAGGTATAATAGGCATGATAACAAATAGAACTAAGCAACATAATAGAAACATGTCGACCTATCGCAACCCGATGTCAAAAAACAATCAATATATCAACCACCCAACACAACCTGCTGTAGAATTCTCATACACAAAATAAAATAATCAATATATCAACCACCCAGTGCAACCTGCTATAGAATTCCCATACAACACAAATAAATATCAAATATAATCCAAGAAGATAACATCCAAGAAGTCTAATACAGAAACAAGTCCAGTTGTATTATGACCATCATCAAAAAAGTCTAATACAAAAGCCGAAACTACTAGAAATGATGTAGGTGATGCATGTGATCAAGCCATTGCGCATAAGAGGGATCGATGTTAGGAAGCTCTGTTAGGGGTGCTGGATGACTGAAACTCCCGGTGTCACTAACAGTAGGAGGAGCCACTTCCTCCTTAACAGTCAAAGTAGCTCCTTCCTCCTCAACAATCAAAGGAGCTACTTCCTCCTTAACAGTAGGAGGAGCCACTTCCTCCTTAACAGTAGGAGGAGTCACTTCCTCATTAACAGTAGGATGAGACGCCACATCAATCTGTGCCTCTCTCAAGCGACGTGTCGCTGCTCGGGTCATGGGTGCCATATGGTAAGATTGATGGAAACAAAGAATATAATTGATAACAAATATAGACATTTTTTGAAGGTATATGTTATATGTAAGAGATAGCTAGTACCATTTTCAATAAGAGATAGAAGTGTTTTTAGTAACAAATATAGATATATGGAAGATACATGATATATGTCGTCGTCATCTTCACCTTCATCTTCATCTTCATCATCATCATCATCGTCGTGTCGTCGTGTCGTCGTCGTCATCGTCAAGCCGAATAACCTTTTCCCATTCCAAAACTGCCCAATCGAGCCCGACCAACAATTCCGAAGATCGATAGAACACTAGCCCAAGAAGCCTAGATCCGTGTTGTACAGCACTAGATGACTACCATGGTGGCATTGCTAAACGTTTTGATTCACTCCACGAAGTCTATGGTTTACATTCTCCTTGCCACACCTTTGGTTCACTCCACCAACGCCACCGTATGTAGCAGAGGCGGAGCCAGGATTTTGTCATTATGTCTTGCAAAGTACAAAAAAGGGGGCAGGAAAATTAAAATCTCACTTTATATATAATATATATATATATATATAATATATATATATATATATAATATATATATATATATATAATATTTATATATATATATATATATATATATATATATATATATATATTTATATATATATATATATATATATATATATATATATTATATATAATATATATATAATTGTGAGTTGCAAAGTACAAAAAGGCACACACAAAAAAAGGCAAATGTTAAAGGTCACCCCCTTTTTACTAAGGACAACCATCCTACTAAGGGCAACCATGACCCTCTCAAATTTTTACTAAGAGCAATCTAATGGAAAGTGATTTACTAAGAGCCACCAAGAGGAACCAAAGAAAAAGAAAAAAAAATTGCAGCACTCCGCCGAAGCCGGTGAGCCAGTTCCGGCTACGTCGAGATCACCCGGACCCAGTTCCGGCCAACGTAGCACTCCGCCGAAGCCGGTGAGCCACTCCTCTCTTCCACGAATTCTCCTCCTTCTCTGTTCCCTCTTCCTTCCCTCTCTCGTGCTCTCTGGTCCTCTCTGGAAAGAGAGTGGTGAGGGAGTCCACCTTTTCCTCAGAACCGAGAGACAGAGAGGGATTGGAAATTAAAAACGAAGGGAACGAAGGGAGTCCACCTTTGCCTGCAATCCACCTTCTTCCTCTTCATGGTTGTTTCTCCAGATCGACGGAGATGAGCAGGCCAGCACTGCAGTCTATTCACTTTGGACTACATGCAAGTCCTGCAGTCATGTAGGTAAAAAAAAAAAAAAAAAAAAAAAAAAAAAAAAAAAAAAAAAAAAAAAAATCTGGTCAATTGAGGACTGCAGGCCAGCACTGCAGTCTTGTCTTCACTTTGGACTGCAGGCAAGTCCTGCAGTTCTCAATTGACAGAAGTGGGTGGCCCTAGTGTTTTCAAAATGGCAAACTTGTAATTTTTTTTAAAATTTTAAGTTGGTGGCCTTAGTAAAAAGGGGGTGACCTTTAACATTTGCCAAAAAAGAGTATTAAAAAAAGAATATACTATGGTTATACAGGTTCTAAAGGTAAAAGCCGAAAAAAACAGTGCGAAAGCACTTGAATATAACAATGAGAAGATTACAGAATATGACCCCAAGAAAGAACTTCACCAATTATTAAGCTCGCTTAAAAGAACACTGACACAAATAATATGGAACAGTGTGATGCTATCAACTAATTCACATCAACCTCGTTTGGACTATATATTTAACAGCAGGGCTGCTGCTGCAAGCTCATCAGGAATCAGACGCGTCAGGGGGGCTTCCAGCGAGCCAACCCCACACACCACCCGAGCTCGAGCTCTGCCTCTGCTTTGCGCTCAACGCTGCCTGCTCCGAAGCAGCCTTCTGCCGTTGAAGCAGCTCGACTTCCTTCTCTAGTGTCCATGGTCTGTAGCTTCTGCCGTAGCTCAGCAAGATCAACCTGTCGAGAGCGACAACCCCCGTAAATTTGGGGTTACAATTTTGTTGATCAAAAGCAGATATTTCTTCAATGGTATATTCTTAAATATGCAATGCTTTCCGGTGCAGTCTGGAATTAAAACATAAGGATTTTAAGATCATTAAAAAGTAAAATCAAGCTTCGCAGTATTGGTATCATAATCGGTATCAGACTCTTCCTATGAGTATCGGCATCGGCGGTTTCAGATTGGGGCATTGGATTTTTTTCTATCAGAAAGCAAACAATTATTAATAAATTATTAAAAAACTGAAAAATATTTTATACATTTAGGCACAATTTTAAATGTTTTGTTGTTTCTAAGTAGTTTTAAAATTGTAAAAAAAGTAGTCACCATTGCCAATTGGTTTACATGTGATACATGCTTCTACAACCTTACCAGGGGCGGCCCTGACCTAGCGTTGGCTAGACCACGGCCTAGGGCCTAAAGATTATAGGGACACCAACATGGACATATCTAGAATAAAATAAGGATGTATTACGGGCCGCTTTTAACTCAAGAGTTATGGTGTAGTGGTTATCATGTTAGTCTTATACTAGAGGTCCTCGTTCAAATCTTGGTGGTAATAATTTTTTTTTTTGTTATTTTTTATTTTAGTTAATTTTTTCTTTCACGTTATGAATAGGGGTCCCATTTTGGAAGTTCGTCTCAGGCCTCCATGACCTTAGGATCGGCCCTGAACCTTACTATGTTTTTACACCCTTGCTAATTGGTCTTTTATGTTCAATTTGTTTGCCGAATTGACAAGAAAGAGATCCCATGTATCAGTATCGATCAAGTATCGGTATTGGTCGGTACAGGATCGGAATATGTCAAACCGTATCGATATCAGCCGTATCGGATCAATATCGGCCGATACTGCAAACTGAGTAAAACCTGGTCAAAGCTTTTTGTTCAAGTTGGTCCCTTACCCATTATTAACCAGATATCTTGATATTTCTTAAACCTAGCTACTTAGACAACAATGCTCAAGAATTGTTAAACTTTTGACCCTTGTTTGCAGAATAAGTAGGCTCCTTCAAATCATATGCATCATGTCTACTGTCTGTGTAGCAAAAAATTATTGTTTCTTACGAGTGTGAACAAGGGTCCTGAAGGATATGCTTGTTTTAGTGTTAATGAGGCCGTGGACCTTAACAGAGCTGAACGGAATAAAGGATTCAAACAACCGACCCCAAAAATTTGGAATAAAGGCTTTCTTTTTGTTGTTGTCGTAGTTGTTGAGGTACAAGTTCTTAAAAGAGTGTTCATTGTTCCTGTTGCTTTCTAATGCGTAAGAAGAAGAATGAAAAATTAACCAAAATACAATTTCCACATGTATTGCATATGGTTTTGTATGAGTATGAGATACTGCATCCATACAGCATATATTGGATAGTAGCCCATGTGGTATCTACTAGGAAGAACAGACGCTTCAAAATAGTTGCCCATGTCACATCATGTTGGACTCGTATCGGACATGATAAGGACATTCCATATACACTAGGACACTCTAAATTACACTAGGACACTCCAAATTGGAGTTGTTCTGTGTCGCCGTGTATTGTTTAATTTGTTTTGTGTCGTATTCATGTCCGTGAGACTTAAAGTTTCTCTTTTTTCTAGATTATGTGCAGCATCTAGTATGAGTTTCCTGGCCAAAAATGCCATCAACACTAGAGTACCTCGTAATAATGGGTTCACATAGAATATTTAATGGGTGTAATTTAGCAAAAGTTCAAGAGGGGGAAATCAGTATTTATGGCCAAGATCTGAAATGACAATGACTAGGGATCCAGGAGGATGTTATTGATAAAGATGAAGCTTAGATCATCTTTATCTTATTGCCGAACTTACCAAGTAGAACAGTATGTGTGGATATGCATTGTTTCCTGGATACTAAATTGCAAGACAATTAAGATAGTTATTAGACTATGACTGAAGTAGTAGGGAGAATATCACAATTGTCTAAGTAGCAGTTATATCAAAATCTAAAAAACATGGGTGAAATAGCACATACCTCAAGTTTGAAACACCTCGACTGTTCAGCAGTAAGCTGACCACGGACTGATTGAAGCTCCTACATAGTTTAGAATGAAAGTTTAGGGCACTTCAGAGTGCTGAAATACATAAATCTTTGATCTAGGTGGTGGGTTTGTGATATTGTATCTTTTCATTGCATGCTATGAAATCCAGTCATATGGGATCAAGTTGTTTATATCTGGAATTAATTTTAATACACAAGGCTACATTTCAAAAGCTGGCTCCCTAAATCCTAGGGAAAAGCAACGCACAAACCCAAACAGTCGCACACACACGTATGTAATTTACATTCACATATATGTTCATAGCCATCAGTAGAGTGCTTGGCAGGTCACTTGAATTGAAATTAAACAATGCTTTTTGTTATCCATCATAAAGCATCAGAATCCAGAAAATGCATTCAGTAAATGCACAGCAACACCTCAACATTTTGTTGGTTTGCATTAATTATCCTACAAGATATATGGCTTATGGATCTAGATGATTGGTGTTGATGCTAAAAAATTTGGAACATATTTGGATGACGACACACTTTTTATAAGGTGCAAGTATATTGGCTATCCTCAAGAAAGAAACCTTGAAAGAGTCCATGCAAGCATTAGATATAAGTCATCAGATGGAGATGTTTAAAATCACTCCATAAGCATGTCATTCTAACACAAGGAAACATGCAACAGTATTCAGATTGAATAGCTAGTAGAGAACTTGTAAGCTTGCCTTTGAAAGCTCTGTGTTCCTAGCCTCTGCTTCTGCTAGCTCTTTCTTTAGTTGGAGGCCGTGCAATTGTTCCCTGTTAAGTGTTGCTTCTAACTCCTCTTTCTCTGCCTTAAGGGCTGTGACAAGACGCTCACTCGTGTCCTCAGTTCTGATGTTCTAAGAAATGTTTATTAGATACAGAGTTAGTATATCTATGAAAATGCATAACAAGAAACTTAACAAGCAATTGTGACTTCAGATTATCGGGAGAATTAGCCGATTGTCCTCAAAACATTCCCATAACTTTGCATATGCAGAACATATGTAAGAACACCTACATATATGAATCAAGTTGGGCCAAATATTCCCGTCCCTTACCAGTTAACATATATAGAACAATGAAAATTTCATCGCCGGAGTCCTTTTTATACAATACTGTTAGGTTAAATGGCATATTATCAAAGTTAAAACAGAATCTAGTATTCTTGTAATTTCATTTTCATGTAACCTTACCAGAGGTTCTGAATCAACATTGTCCATCGTAATTTCCCTTATTTTTCCATCTTGAATTTCTTCTGACTCAGGCTCGGCATCCCTACTAGCATTTTCTGTTGGACGCAGGGCAGCGATGTTGTCTGACACGGGTCTCTCAATCATCTTGGATTGCATGTCTGACTTGTGTCTCGGTTTAAGAACGTAGACCTGATCATCAGGGGAAATATTTGGGAAAAAAGGAGAAAAAGGATGACTGTTTACAGAATAAATGTAAGCCCAGGTTACTGATTAACCTCATTGCTATAGCGCCCATTGTATCCACCAAATGAAACAAGATAATCTTCTCCATTGTAGCTGCTCGAGACCAAACTCAGACCCTACACAAGAACTTATAAATATCAGTGATGCTGTGACCAATATGGGGAAAAACTATCCAAAGACAATTCAGAGTTCAGACTTGGTGTCATCATAATTTCATCATATTGGTTGATATTTTGGAAAAGATACTTCATGATCATCGGTGGTCAGGTGATTGGACGGAAATCAGAAATACTAAAATCCCCAAATCATGGACATGAATAATTCTACACTTAGGTGTGTTTGATTGCAAGGTGAAAAATATGTGGAAAAGAAATTGATTCCATGGAATTATTTTCCTAGAAAAAAATTCCATGGAATTTAAAAAAATTTCCATGGAAAACTTAATTTGGGTGTTTGATTGCCATTATTTTCCACGAAAAATAGTTATTTTCCATGGAAAATGATATTTTCCTATGGGTGGACAAGTTTTAGTTTCCACCATTTTAGATGAAAATGATAAATGATGGTTTTTTGAAAAATAATTCCATGTAAAATATAAGTTATCAAACACTACAATTGGTGAAAAATTTGTGATGGGAATATTTTCCATAGAAAAAAAGCCCAATCAAACACAACCTTAGTAGAAACTTTTAAGTATAGGATTTGCTCCTATTATCTATAAATATCTCCTCATATTTACCACAATCTGCAACCAAATGGATAAAATTATCTTTGAAATGATTTTCCAGATATTTGAAAATTTGAAGATTAAAAATATGATATTCGCACTGTAGAAATCCAAAAACACCCTTAGTAGTTTTGAAGAAAAACATGGGAAACTTTTACGCCTTCCAACATCATAGATGATGTTCAAAAAACAGTATTAGTTCTGAACTTGTCCCAAAATTAAGAGCCAGAATTATAGACAACCTGATGCCTTCAAAAGATCAATGCACCTTGTGTTTTCACTTCTTCCGTTACCCACAGTATACGACCTAAACTGACATGGAAAACGTAAAGGAGTTTCTTAGTAGCCAAATGTACATTCTCAAGCTTGAAATGCCAATGAACAGGTTCGTATAGGTTTTGTACCCTTCCTATGACTATTGGTTTTGGCAGTTCCAGGTTTTCGGATCAGTCCGTTTTGGTGATTCTACGGTTTCGGTTTGGTATCAATTGATACTGCAAACCTTGCAAAGAACACAGTTCTCTTGGCAATGGGAACTTTCTGAATAATATATTCTCTTATCACTTATTTAGTAATTGGTATCAAAATACAAAAAACAATATTTGTTTAGAGAAATACAATGCATTACTTAAAACTTAAAATCCCAATACATTAAGTAGACTTTTGATCCAGATGGAAAAATGAATGGTTGATCAGCAATTTATAAGTGCCCTGTCGCAAATGTAATTTTTTTCAAAAGAAGTATAATTCTCAACAGTTTTAGATTATAATTTGACGTATGAGGTGTGTTATCTCTTAGAAGGTAGAAATTGCCACCCTTCATCCTTATTTAGAGTTCTTCCTCGCCCTACTTTTCTCTTTTCTTGATCTGGTAAGTAGTTCTTACATAAAGATAAAATGTAAGCAGTTCAGGCAGTCGTATTAACACCCAGCCTATTTAGCCTTCAGTTGAATCTGGTTTATAATTACTTGAAACATAAGCTGAAGTGAAAGGTTACAGAGGACATGGCCCTTAACAGAGCTGAATGGAAGAAGAGGATTCAAGCAGCCGAAAAGTTTGGGATAAAGGCTTGTTGTTGTTGTTGATGTATGAGCTGAAGTGAAGGAATTATTTACAGTCACTTGAGATAAGTCCTATGTTGACAGAAGGGAAAACAACAATATAAGTACACATCAGGATAAAAGGAAGAGGGAAACAAAACTGACCTCACTGGCAAGGGGCACACGACCTTGGACGGTGGTAACAACTGACCATGCTAATGTAGACATGTTAAGCACGAGAGTTTCAGATACCCCTGCAAAGAAATCTATGATATCAATTAAAAGATAATAAGCAAACCAAGCAGTCATTCTTACCAAGCAGCAAAAACACTAAGATCCTTGTTTAAAGAAGAGCAAACATGAATCAACTTCTCTTTACAAACAAAGTCAATACAAAGAAATCTGAAATACAGCCTATGTCAACAAGATGAACTTGAAGAAGATAAAGAGAACTTGAAGAAGATAAAGAATCACAGGCTCTGTGCTTTCACCAATGTTCATATGCCATTTATAGCATTTCTAAGTTGGTGCTGATCCAATGTGGATCTCAAGAGGAACTGAAACTCCATGGAGCCCTGCAAGGTTTAAGTACCTCGTTATGAATCAATTAAATGTGGATAACTGGGAGGACCTAAAATTTCCATTTCATTCATGTTTCCCACTTATCTTTCATTTATTCCTCTTCAAAAAATCATTATCCTCTTACTTTCTTCACATTTTGCATCTAGGATCTGCATATAACACCCCTTAGGATATTAGTGAAAGTGTTGCTAGAACTAAGGGTAGGCCAAACTAACTTGGCTTGTGTCATTAGCAGGATTTGGTTTTTGTTAATGTTACAATAGACATGACCCTTAATTTATCTGATTGGAAGAAAAATATTTTAATAGCTGAAGCCAAAGATTTGGGATTAAGTCTTTGGTAGTGGTATTGTAAAATTACTAATCCAAAAAGCTCGTACTCTATGCAACCCTTCTATGCACTTGTCTAATGTTTAAGTAGACCTTTTAGGAGCACACTTGAGCATGGGAATTAATAGGAATAATCTCAATCATTAAATGCACCTTAGTAAGTTTATTGCAAATATATCTTACAAGCTTAAGATAAATCAAAACATACTCAAACACAACCAAGATAACAAGAAACCACCAAATTATATTTCCCCGTCCAAAACAAGCAGCAAACTTTAAGATATACTGGTGCACATTGATATAGAGAGATTTGCATAAAGTGAAGGCACCTTCAAATATATTATTCAAAACTGACATTCTTACTTCGATATGCATTAATAAACTTAAAAGAAAAGAAAGAACAAGAATACTTCCCTTGACACACTCCATAGCCACACTCATGTGGCAGTGCATTATTGGATGTCAAGGGAAGCCTTAAAAGGGCGGTAATAATTGGCATCCAATAATGCACTGCCACATTAGTGTGGCTATGGAGTGTCAAGAAAATGTGTCCCCATAGCATTATTGAAGAACAAGAGGCTAGATTGAAAAGCAGTAAATGGGAGCTCGTAGATACTTGTAGAAAAAATATATCGCTATGAAAAATATACATTGTGGATATCTGAAGTACACTTTAGCATCGTACCATTCTTATTATCACCACCACCAACAATAAACCAGTTTTCCCCTACTGTTATGCCTGCATGGCCAGCTCGAGGTCCTGGAGTCATACCCTGTTGTTTTGGTCTAGACCATTCCATCTGCAGAAAAAACATTTATCTTATTGGAGAAGTAAAATGACAGTGCTTCTATTATAGCTTTAAAAAGATTGAAAAGAGCTCCATACAGTCTGCAAATCAAGGACATGTAGATCATTGAAGCACGTAGCATGAGAACCCCCACCAAAAATCAAAGATAGCGCTCTGCATGGCAAGCAGCAGCATGGTCTGACCTTGGGGAAGGAGGTGTGCCTCTAAAAGTCAATAAGACCATATTCTCAGTGAAGAAC